>JARPMJ010009104.1:0-29606 GCA_033366665.1 Phoxinus dragarum | reverse complement strand
ATTGAAAGTTCTGTTTGTATGAACATTGCAATCCGTTTACAATGCATTCTGAGCAAAACTTTAACACACGTGCAGTGCACATTTATGTCAGACGAGCTTTATTAGAAAATATTTAGTCTCATCCACTGACCAGTTCATAAGACATGAGACATAAATAAACACACACGTGACGTTCGTATGACGTAAACCACATGTAAACACACGCATCACAACACTGCATGTTAACCCGATTGAGGAGAGTCAGATTCAGCGGTTGACACCAGGGTCGAGCTCGGATTGAGTGTGTGTACATTATGGCTTTTCAGTCTGATAGAGCCATCAATTTCATAAATGGAGTACATTTAGTTTGTCAATTTTTTTGTTCCAATTAAATCTTTTTTTTTTGGTACTTCTAAAAGTGTTTTATTCTTTCAAAAGTGTTTGTTAACTTGATTAGTTAAGGTGGTGCGTATAGAGTTAATTCTGCATAACTTTTCAAAAGCAAATCATCATTGTGACTGTGGAGGGGCCTAACTTCAACATCAGTAGGCATTTAGTTAATGAATCTGGAGCGCTGTCCTACTTAGTTTCAAGAAAGACAGGTAGGGGGCGTTACATCTGTATGTATGTTTTTTTTTTAGCAGATTTCAGTTACTACAAGCATAACCCCAAAACACACCTTTTGGGAAAAAAATGTATCAAATTATTGAGCATTTTGTCTGGCAGGGCAGGGTTATCAGAGTCCTGTGTTGTGCTGTTCTTCTGTGGGCTTCTTCAGAACTTTAGTCCCTCCAAAGATAGCAAAAATCTGTTCATAAACACGCACCACACACACACACTAAAACAGAATAAGTATTAAAGAATTTAATGGTGTAGGTTAAGATAACCAGAATAAACATCTCTACAGTCAAAACATAATATCCACAATTTGACCAAATGGATCTCACCAATACAATCTCTAAAAACAATCAACAATAAAAATGACAGAAAAAACTGTTAATAAAAAAACATCAAAACAAAGAGAACGCAAAGTCTCCTCGTTTTTTCCAGTGATCTTTATCCAGTTTTTCCAAGAAAGTGAAGCCGTATACTTGCACACCCATCAGTGCGATGAACCGTTAATCTGTCGGCTTGCAGGGTCTCCAAAATCAGTCCACAAAAACTCAACCATTGGACATGTGGCGTCAAAAACTCTGGGGGGAAAGACAGGACGTCCTCGAGCTCTTTCAGATGTGATGGTGTCTAGGCAGCAAATTGTCATGTTTTACACACATTACATAAACGCATATATATATATGTTTTAATTTAGTATAATCTGGAAGAAAATGTCTCAGGATTTCTTGACGGACGCAGTCAGAGCTCTGGCTTTAAACAGTGATCTCTACCCTCAAACATTCAGCCAACATCAACATTCAATAATCATATTGCAAAGCTGAAACTCTGAGGTCACAGAACAGTGTTAGAGGTCGATGTAAAACACAGGGGTATTTGCTCATCTCGCGAAGACTCCAGTCTAATAAATCTGCAGGTTTGAACAAGTTCTGCTACCGTCCCTCACATTGGCTCGATCAAACCGCTTACCAGAGAAATAAATGCCAAAGGTCTTGTCAATGTTAGTTTTGCCCTCAAAATGAACGTATTTTACAGTTTTTACACGCCATGTACATGACATTGATCTAGCTTGTGATGATGAAACGACACGGATGAAAATGAGTGTGTGTATCAGCAGTTACAGTAAACAGTAGATGGACTACAGCACTTCACAAACACACACACATGACGGACGCCACGAAACCGAGCATATGAAAGTTTAGGCAGTGCAGCGATTAACAATTATTTCATAAAACAGTTGTGAAGTCATTCATTGCATTGAATTCGACGGTGCGATTTATGCATGTTTTTTTATCGATTCGACCCGAAAACAGTTTTTGCATAAACCGTGACATTTAATTCAACGCAATAATTGATACGAGACTGGATTTATATTTTATAAGCGAGATTTAAACAACATAATTCACTTAAAACGACAGAATAAACAGAGAGCGACAGAAGAGAGAACTAATCTCGTGAACAGGTACCAGACCTTCTTTAACTCTCGTGATGGGCTACAGAACCTCAGTGGGAACACCTCAAGCACACACACCAACCGAACGTGCATGTATGGGCCTCGACATTATTGGCACGGTGCGCTTCGAGAACAATAACGTAACTC
The DNA here is from genome assembly GCA_033366665.1 of Phoxinus dragarum. Lineage (NCBI taxonomy): Eukaryota > Metazoa > Chordata > Actinopteri > Cypriniformes > Leuciscidae > Phoxinus > Phoxinus dragarum. The sequence continues at coordinate 27,415 of JARPMJ010009104.1, read as the reverse complement.
ATTTCAAACATTCAGCCACGTGATATGTTTCAAAGACAAGAACAACACAAAAAAAGTTTAAGCAGAACAGATGTTCTGAACGGGAACCCGGAGAGAAGAGGAAGCTCTGCTGAATCTATATACAAATCTTTGGAATCTTGCAGAAAGCATGATGGGAGAGATGAACAGAGGAAATCTTGCGTGTAGAGCGAAAGAGGCTAGAAAAGGACAAAATGAGTGAAGTGACACGACGAAACCGCTCCTCTGTGTGACGGCCAATAGGAAGCCGTATGGACTCACTCAAGGGGGTGTGGGCTTAACGAGAGCCCCGCCCTCGCAGATTTGGTCCCTTAAAACACATTCTGTCTTTTATCCAGCAGAGGAAGTGTTTAATTTGAGCGCAGCGGAGCGTCATCTAAGAGATCCTCCAGCGAGCCCGTGTCCTCGGGAGTCGACTCCTTCCTGTCCTCCGCGGTCAGGTCGGCTCTTCTTCATGGCACTGGACGGGGCGCTCTCCTGAAGAAGCTCTTTGGCGAGAAGGTTTGTCACGGCCTGACCGGCTCCTCTCCGATTGTTGGCTGAAACAGAATGGGAAAATAAAAGTCTAAATAAAAATAATTGTAAAAAATCTGTTTCACGCAAACCAAACGTCATGCTGGGAAGGCCACACTTCAAAGATTCAAAAACAACCAACAACTTACCTTTATATAGGAATATTCCTGGTTATTTTCAAATTAATGAACTCGTTCCTCAGTTATAAAAACAAACTCACCATATTTTACAATAATACAAAATAAGCTTAACAGATTGGAAGTTTAAAAGCATAAATGTAAAAACTCATTAATTCCCTAACATGTAAATGTGTGATATGCCTGAATCCAGCATGTTTTTCAGCATTATTATTGTAAAATTACTGTAATCTGTGTCAAATCACATTTATTTATGTATTTATATAGCGCTTCATACAATAAGGATCATTCCAAAGCAGCTTCACATTAATAAACAGGAAAATCACAGCATTATTGTTGCAAAGTTCTTCGGTTATGAAACGAATACAATTTCAGCCCTAAAGCTGCTTAATAGTGACAATGATAATAGTGTCATTATTCAGCTTCATTTAGTTTAATGTTGACTCAATTTAATTTGTATAGATTATTGTCTGTGCGCGGTTATTCAAAACATGCCACACATGCAGTTCATCCACATTAATAATTGAAAACAACCTGTAATATTCCTATAAACACCCATCAGATTCATATCCTGAGACAAGAGAGAGCTGCAGAATATCATATATGTCATCATTTATGTGTGCTGGCCGCCATGTTGGTTTATTTAGATCAGTAGGAGACTGTCAAGTGTTCACACACACACACACACACACACACACACCACACACACACACACACACACACACACACACGAGTACGGCTGCAGAACTAAACTTGTGCGGTAGACACTTATATGAGAATATTGTCTGAGAATGTCATATTTCATTCACATTCTCCAGCCTGTATGCAAATCACAACCATGCAGAGGGAGATTCCACACACACACACACACACACGTTACCCAGCAGATGTCCAGTGTGAGCTGTGATAAGGACAGCACTGAGTCTGTTGAGGAGAAAGTCGTTATGGGAGTGATTATCAGGTTATGAGTGTGATTATAGCTTCAGGTTATGAGTGTGAGACAGATGGGACGCTTATAAACATTTACAGCTGTAACCATAGTTTCAGCCCAAATACCAATATAATGATGGTAAGTTATATTATTCAGCATGTTCTAGAAAGGCAAAGTAACAGTCAATCAGAAAATGTTTAATGTTTAAAGGTGAAGCATGTAAAATTTTAATTTTTTTGTAGTTAAAACATTCTCTTAACCCAGTTTATTATTAATTAAACACTAATAGTATCCTGTTCAAGTCCGGTTTAAAATATCTTATAACAAACAATCATGATCTGAGTCGTGATCTTCCTATTTTTGAGAAGTGCTGTGGAGAATATCCAGACTGGAATACGCCTATGGACTTGATCTATATGCACAATGTAAAACACAGAATTGCATTAAACAATAAGTAGTCAAAATAGTCATTAAGTTAACATTTAAAACACTGCATAGTCTTCAGTGTATGAATTAAATATACACTGATTCTTATTAAAACTACTAAAGTTATTATAATATAATACAAGATCACAATACGTCAGTTATTTTTGATCCATGGATCAAAGAGTTTGTTTTCTATTACAAAATATCATTAAGTATTACTTAATTTTGATCAATTCTTTAGAAAATGAGTTTAGGCTTAAAACAAAAAAACATCTGCCTATGCGGGGTCAGAAAAAAAAAAAAATGGGAAAGCATGATGGGAATAAAAGTTTATTTTTAATTATCCCTGTGGCATATTATATATTATTAAAACAAATTGTGTGTTATATGCAAAACGCACTTAAAAACAAAACTTCTTTAACTAGTGGAGAAGGAGTGAGAGAGTAAACATTATATAAACGGCCACATAATGACAGATTCACATCTCAACAGACTCTTCACACTCTCCTGTCATTCGCATGCGTGTTTTGCATCCTGAACTTATGAACAGAACTGTCATCACACTTCTTACTGCTGCTAGTGTGTGTGAGATTCAGACAGTCTGGGTGTGAAAAGAGCAGAGATAATTATCATCAGGGTAATGAAGTTAAAAATAAGAATGATTTCACAGTGTTAGGAAGTGTTGAGCTCCCTGTGAAGCAAGAGGCACTGCAGAAAACCATTTTCTTACACACACACACACACACACACACACACACACACACACACACACACACACACACACACACACACACACACACACACACACACACACACACTTTCTAAACACTATTAAAGCAATATGCATTTACTTGGGAAGGAAAATAACAAAATATATTGAATCTTGTTTTCTAAAAAAGTGCGTCAAAATGATGTGAGTTTATGTTTAAAACTAGAAAAAATATCTGCTAATGGGGTCAGAAAATAAACTGAATTCAAAGTGAAAACAAGACTGTTTCGTTCTCCATTTCTGTTTTAAGCACTTAATTTGATCCTTTTTTTTTTAAACAAGACTTAAAATATTAAGTAATGTTTTCCCTCAAGTAAATAATACCTTGATTTAAGAACGTTTATATATTTGTCCTGAAAAACAAGAGAATGTGGTGCGTCTAACAAGATTAAGTGTGTGGTATTGTTCTGCTGACAACAGGAGTGTGTGTTGCTCTTTTCGTAGGATGGTTAAAGAGAGGGTGTGTCTGTCTCAGTGTCTGTGAGCTGGACAAAGGAGTGTGTGTGTGTGTGTGTGTGTGTGTGTGTGTGTGTGTGTGTGTGTGTGTGTGTGTGGTGTGTGTGTGTGTGTGTGTGTGTGTGGTGTGTGTGGACATCTGGCAGTGTTTGAGAGTTTGGTGTCTCTATAAAGTGATATTGTGTGATGGGCACGGGTGCGTCTCTGGCTCTTTGTATTAGTCTGTGTGTGTCTTTTATGTTAAAGTGTCTTTCGTCGAGGAGTCAGGAGTGTGTGTGTGTGGGGTCACGACACGGCAGATGTGTGTATATTAATGAAGGGTCTAAAAACAGACACACCCACACCGGCTACATCCCAATTTGCATACTTTCAGTCCTAAACAGCACGAGACTAGGATGAGTGTGTGCCAAATCATGTAGCACTTGAAAAAAATACGACATCTAAAGTCCAAAGTTTTTATGACCTCTGGAAACATCTGTCACAGCCTTGCTTTCCTTCACTTCAAAATGAAATATAGTGTCTATCCTGACTAACACCCATTATCCTCAACTGAGGAGTGTGTGACTGCTTTGACTAGTTTAACCCTATAGAGCCTGCTGGATCATATTTGATATGACAAAGTTGTTTCTTTAACAAGTATAAGGCCTTTACGTAATAGTAAAACGTCCCCCTTCAGCTTGAGCTTCATTGTTATTACGGATTTCTCAAAAGTAAACATTTTACTTTTTCTTAGTAATATTTCAAGATGAACACTTACTGGTCTAAAACAACTTGGGTTTACTTGTTTATCCAAATATATATATATATATATATATTTTAAAATCTTGTTAAAATGCGAGTATCAAATATGATCATCAGGCTTTTGAGGAAGGTTTATTTGTTCGTATCTTAATCATCATTATATTGCATTGTATTATAGGTTTTAAAACATAAAACGAAGCATCAAATATCATCTTACTAAGACATTATTGGCGATATAGAGTAACTGCTGATATTCATATGCATTTGATCTAGTCTTCTACACTGTTATAGTCTCATTGATTTACATTACAAGCATCAGAATTTCATCACTTGTTGGTCATATAAATATCAGCATCTGCAGAAAATTTAATATTTTTGATCAGTTTGTGCCTTAATGAAAAAACACAGACACTTTATTCAGAGTATATGATATAGTATAGATATAATATAGTAAATTCATCAGGCCATAAAGTCTGATGTATCAAATATGATATTCAACAAAAAAAATAAACTTTGTTTTTTAGATTAAGTGTAGAAAAGTACACATTTAAGTGTATATATATATATATATATATATTTTATATATATATATATATATTATATATATATATATATATATATATTATATATATATATATATATATATATATATATTTATACTGTAATATATATATATATTTATACTGTAATATTTAATATATATTTATATATTATATATCTTTATTATTATTCTATTTATCTTTTGGTTATTTTCTTCTAATATACTAAACAGATTTATGTCAGTAATGACGTGTTTTTATGAATCCATTCGCAACTTAAATGTATTTTGTGTATTTGTAAGCAGCAGCTGCTGTCTGTCGCTCAGCATCTCTCTGATTGGCTGATGACTCATTATGCAGAGGGTCAGAGGTCAGAGGTTACAGGGCGTCTCCTGTCTCCACACTGCATGCCTGCGGTCTGTCTAAAGGCATCTACACTGTGTGTGTGTGTGTGTGTGTGTGTTCGAGTGAACGCATACATATGCAGAACGCACAAGTGGTCAGAATGGGTGTGTGTTGGTATGTGTGTGTGGCATATGTTGAGGGGTTGAGTCACATGTGCCGTGTGTTGCTCCGTTTGCGCCGTCTACATAGGCAGCTCCCTTCAAAGGCAGCGTTCTAAATGATTTGAAACGTCTACAAAGGCTATAACTCACTAACTCAAAGCATTTTAAAACGGCAGCATAATTTTGGAACAACCTTTAAAGCATTGAGGACGCCTTAACATGCTGTCTAGGAAGGGAGCTCACTAGGTTTTGAAACATAGCTTGTGTGGAGGCTGCTTCAGGAAAGCTAAAAATACAAAACACCACTGATGACTCATGCCACACACACACACACACGCACACACACACACACACACACACACACACACACACACACACGATTCCAAGGAAAATATACGGTCTGAAGCAGCAAAGTAAACAGAGTAAAGACTGTACAGAGATACAGAGGAATAAACGTTTGAGAGAGAAAGAGAGGGAATATAAGATGGTGAAGTAAAACATGACCAGAGAGAAGAGAGGAATAAAGAGGGGGAAAACTGAAAAAGAGTTTGCCATGGAACTAAATTCAAAAGATAAAGCGCGGGAAAGTGAAGGCGGGGGATGTGTGTATGGTCATTATTGCCACATAGCAGCACATCTGGATTCATTCAACAACAGATCCACACACACACACGGGAACATAAAACACACATAGTGTGTGTACAACTGTAATTCTGAACTATACATCTATCTATTGAAACACATTGAATTCGTGTTTTCCTTCAAAAATACATTACTGTTCAAAAGTTTGGGGTATGTAAGATTTTTTTTAATGTTTTTGAAAAAAGTATTTCTGCTCACCAAGGCTGCATTTATTTAACGAAAAATACAGTAAAAACAGCAATATGGTGAAATAGCAAAATACCCGTTTTCTATGCTAATATATTTTAAAATATAATGTGATTATATTCAAGAAACATTTATGATTATTATGAATGCAACTTCATATTTTTGTAGTAACTGTGATCTTTTTTTCTGAATTCTTTGATAATCAGAAACAGAATTTATTTAAAATAGTAATAAAGTAAAAGGCATTTGTAATGTTATGTTTGCTTAATGCAGATTACCCCAAACTTTTGAATGCTACTGTACATTTGCATTTACGCATTGGGCCGACACTTTTATCCAAAGCAACTTACACTGAATTTAAACAAAACATTTCATCATGCTTTCCGTGGAAATCAAACCCACAAACCTGTGTGTGTGTGTGTGTGAGTGTGTGTCCAGTCTCCATGTAGTTGTTGTTGTATCTGTTACTGTGTAAGTTTTTCACAATTGAAACTTTTCTGCATTCTGTGTTCCCTCAATACCAGCAATAACTGCCACATCTGACAAATTAACTGTCATGATGCGTGAGTGCATGTGTGTGTGTGTGTGTTACCTGCTTGACGTGGTCCTCTCTTCCTCTTGAAAGCGGCTCCAGACTGCAGCGCCTCCAACAGACCATCCATGATACCAGTCTCATCTCCATCTCGAAAAACACACACAAAAACACTATTAATATTAGACATCAATAATGGCCTCATCATCACTATCTGAAACACACACACACACTCATGTGAAGTATTACTGCTGCAACACATGCAGAACCAGAGCGCAACAGTCTCAGCTACAGTGACATCAGATGAGAGGGGAGCAAAGGATCATGGGAATGTAAACATCCTCAGAGACACCAGTTACAGCAGACAGCGCCCCCTACCTTACACACACTGATGCACAGTGTTGGCCTATATAACTGAACCACACACACACACACACACACACACACGATGGGAAGGAATGTATGACCTGAAAACATTTTGTTTGTGTAAAATAGTTTGTTAAAAGCATGTGGCTTGATTTTCAATCCACTTGATATGGTGAATGATTTCAGGGTTTTGTGTGTGTGTGTGTGTGTGTGTGTAGACAGATGGTTTCAATCACATCCTCCCTGGACAACATGGGGTTAAAGATTTATGGATCTAATTTCCCTGCCCCCCATAAACACACACACACACACACACACACACACCTCCCCCAATAAACACACACAAACACAGTATTCTTCATAAATGTGCATGTGCGCGCACACACAAAAAAAACCTTGAACACTCAGCAGCCCATACACACACACACACAGCTAGTCTCACTGTAATCCCCAGAAAATCTGCAGCCAGATGGTTATGCGTCTGACCTGACAACCTAGATCTCTCTCTCTCTCTCTCTCTCTCTCTTACACACACACACACACACACACACACAGAGCTGTTTGCAGTGCACACACACCACCGTGAGGTGTGTTATAGGAACAGCACATCTGATCTGCTGAGATTTTCTCCCTGCTGCATATTACATATTAAATGTGTATATTATATCATTCAATACATATATCACTGGAAAATGGAAAAATTAAGAATTCTATTTTAGAACAGACACAATAAGTGTTTCCCCTCCAGTATTGTGTCAACGTAAATACCATGGTTACCCCTGTTTGAAGAGGTTTGAAGATGATTTTTTTATAGTTGTAGAGCTGTAACATTACCTGCAGTGTTCAAAGTGAAATATATAGCATTCAAATCTAAATATAACTTGTTCATATTTCATGAAACATTTATATTATTAATTGTTTTATAATTTAGAATTTCTTAAAAGTATTTAAAATGAATACATTTTATTTAGTATTAAAAAAAATAAAAATAATTATATATATATTATTGACACACACACACACACACACACACACACACACACACACACACACACACACACACACATATATATATATATATATATATATATATATATATATATATATATATATATATATATATATATATATACACACACACACACATATAAATTGTGTATATATATATATATAAATAACTTTATATATACACAGTAATTAATTTTATTTACATTTGATTAATTATTGTGCTTAGTTTTCGTCATTGAGAGACCACATGAAATATTTGAACATATACAAAAATATATTACACTGCAGAACAATTTAAACACTAATTTGATGAATACGTGGTAGCCAATTACAGCATCAATGATCATACTTCTAAAATCTTTATATTTTAACAGTTCAATTATATGTCATAAACTCGTGCATCATTCATACCCAGTAACTGGGGTATTGGTAGAAACTCTTCTTTATGGTCACGGTCAGTTTTTGTAAACTGTGCCCCTCATGACACGTTCTGGATGAATATCTGCCGCTCTCACATCACGCTTTACACATCATCAGCCATCACACACACACACACACACACACACACGAGCATCATCACAGTGCTGACCATCTGCACACACAGAGAATCTGTCACACAACACTGACACCTACTGACCGTCCACAGGAACTGCGGAGACTAATGTGAGAAACACTTTTGATTTATCGAATTCTCAGGGTTTGACTGCTAAACTAAAGATAACGTGTGTATGTGTGCGTGTTTGAGAATGTGGGAATGTCGAGGCCAAACATTGCAAAAATCCAACCCTGAGAGTTCAATGAACCCTCTCTCTCTGTGTGTGTGTGTGTGTGTTCTTTCAACTGACTTACAAATCAGCCACCTGTATGCAAATCAAACCTCATAGATTACCAGTTACCCCGTGGCATTGTTCATGTTAAGTCATTATGTATATGAACTAATATCTAATGAATTAACTAATATTGACAAATGAGACCCATTTACCATCTTTTTCTATCAACCCCCCTCAAACACACACACACACACGTCTGCAGTTGAGAGTGGAAATTTGCCCAGAAAGTTTTAAACTACAGCCAGACGAGAAAAAGTAGGTCAGAGAGAGAGAGAGAGAGAGAGAGAGAGAGAGAGAGAGAGAGAGAGAGAGAGAGAGAGAGAGAGAGAGAGACACACACACTGAATCTTTACCATCATTGATGTTGAGTATCTGTCCAGCGTTCATTCTCTTCTGTTTCTCCTCTTTCTCTTTTGCCAGTTTGGCTCGACGAATCTTCTCCTCTGCTTCTTTCCGTTTCTGGTTCTCTTTCACCGCTTGCTGTAAAAAAACACATGTATGCAGTGAGGAAGAGCTGAACTCAAGATCTCGGATTCAGATTCCGTTCGTTCAGCTGAGGAGAATATAAAGTTATAAAGCGTTACGGTGAACAGGTGAAATCACAGCACAGATAAGATCATAAAGTGTGTGTTTTTGACATGGAGTCTCTGCTCCCTTACGACCGAGAGAATGCAAGTATGTCTAGACAAAAGTCTGTTTTAATATACTAAACACAGACTGATGACTGAACCATATGCTACACACACACACACACACACACACACTCGGACACGCATGCACACACTCGTACGCACGCACACATACATGCACGCACACACGCGCGCACACACACACACGTTGGTACTATAAACACTGATTCTACACAGAAATATAAATGCACTACGGTTTAAAAGTTTGGGTTGATTTAAACTCACATTTTACAATAAATTAATACTCTTATTCAGCAAGGATGGATTCAATTGATCAAAAGTGAGAGTAAAGACATCTATAGTGTTACAAAAGTTAAAATCGTGCAATTGCGAGATATAAAATCAGAATTTAGAGTTATTCAGCTTATTTTTGTATTATTTGACCATTTACTGCATTGTGTTATTCAGAAGTGCCCACACAATCACAGAAAACAGCTTAAATGTACAATATGTAAGAATTTTGTAATAAAACATTGATATATTTCCTGCAGTTGTGTACTTGCAATATTCCAAAAGTTCCCAAAGATTTTTAATTTCAGAGAAATTCCATTTTTAAATTACTGGCTGTCCCGGAATCCCTGTTCACTTGTCGCCTGTCACTGACGTAATATCCGTGCTACCCCTGGTTTCCGCTCGTAGTACTGCCATAGTAACCATGGCGACAGACGTGGACAACTGCATAGTGCGTAACGTCTAGCGGCGCGCTCACGCTGTTGTCGTTTCATTCAAACATTATGGATCACGGCAAGCAGACTTTGGGACAAAAGGAGAACTAAAACGAGGATCAATATCAGCGTTGCGTTTTCAAAACGCCGAGAGCTAGCGTCCGCGACTAACTTTGACTCGACAGCGCTCTTGCATGTAATTTATTAGACAGGTGAGCATTAGACATTTTATTAGACAAACGTTTTATTATAGAATCAAAAGCACAAAGCTGCTGTGCACATCCCAAACACCCAGATTGGGCTCAGGTGCAGGACAACTAAGTGATATAAACAAAAATAAAGAAGTGTGAAGTCCGCACACTGATTTTAACTGCTTCCAAAATGGATTTATTATTAAAAAGGCAACGTTTCGACCCTCAGGTCTTCATCAGGCACAACATCAATGTAAAGTGAAATCAACTTTAAATAGACACAGGTGATCACCCTAATTGGGCACACACACACAGAAACATGTAACAAGTGCAGATCATGTGACAAGTTCAGATCATGTGACAAGTTCAGATCATGTGACAAGTACAGATCATGTGACCTGAAAAAAAAAAAAAAAAAAAAATAATAATAATAATAATAATTTTAAAAAAAATTAGTAATAATATAATATATATAAATGTCAACAGATAATGTAAGTCACTATAAAAAAGGCTTAATATCAAAATCCTCATTCAACCCTGAAGGTGACAAAGTATTTAAGGTGTAGATCCAAAAACATTCCCTCTGTAATAATTTCTTCTCATAATCTCCTCCTCTTGAGGGTTTTATGACCTTTTCTATGCCGATATATTGCAAAGCGCTGACGTTATGACCTACTTGTCTAAAATGAGACGCTATAGGATTACGCATATCTCCAGTCCTAATGTTGCTGCGATGTTCACTAATGCGAGTACGCAATTGTCTGGACGTTTTACCCACATATGCAAGACCACAAGGACAACGAATTAAATAGATCACATGAGTAGAAGCATAAAACAAACGTTTTATTAGACATAAAACTAATCAATGTTATATAGCTCAACAAGATGAAATGTTAGAATATGATCTGCATGTTATTCTAATGTTGATCTAGCTTACTGCTAGTCTCATACACACAAACTAACACACAGAATAACATTATAACATACAACACACTCCGATGCAGTTTAGTGTGATAGTGTAGAGCGAGTGAGACAGCGCTGCGTTACCTCATGTTTCATTCGTCTAATAAACTGTCCTGTGTGAGTATTAATACAGCACTTGTGGGGAGTTCGGTGGAATGAAATGTTCTTATTACTTTATATCCGCGGGACTCACGTGTGGCGTCTCTCATTAGCAATCGCGCCCTACTTCATCCCACAGTCATGATAAAAACATCAATGTATGCATTCACTCATCCATAAACATTATGGCATGACGACATTTTCCATAATTCTGCAGAAATTTTGCGTCATCAAGGTACGCCTTTGTTATTGTAAGAGGTTAGCGACCCCTAGCGGCAAAAAAAAATACATATTGTATCTTTAATTCTGCTCTGCTACATAAGGTGAATAAAGTCAGAACTGTGAGATACAAACACGCAAGAGTCAGAATTTTGGGAACAAAAACTTCCATATTTATCCAAGGTAAACACTGGTCAGTTTTCTGTGGACTGCCGGTTGTGATCTCACCTGGAACATGGTCCTGAAGTTGTTGAGGTCACCGAATACTTCTTCCGGGCTCATCTTCTTGGGGTCGAACACAAAGAACTTGCCCAGATCCTCGTACTGCTTCTCCATGTTCTCGTGCATCAGCTGCATCTTCTCAAACTGCTCACGAGCCGTCGATACAAAACTGTGCAGGACTCCGTTAAGAAAAACACACTGCACAACTCAACATCACTCACACAGGGATCAGCTTTTACATTTATATCTATAAATCATTATTAAACACATGAAATTAGTTGTTTTTCTCCCCAAACAGAGAGCAAGTACTAAAACAAACATCCTCCCAAACTTCCTTAATGGATGAACTTCACAGGACGGCACACTTCAACTAGAACCCAAACAGGATGTGATGTCACAATGGATCATTGAGTTATTTATATAACTTTATTTTTTGCAGAAATGACAGTGGAAACCAAAGTGACACTTCCTGTCGGGGAACAGGTCAGGGGGAATAAAGGATATGGTCATTTTCTCCACAAATTTGTCCTTGTCACTCTGCGGAGGGGGGAACGTCTCGATGTCTTTCTCCAGGCTTTTAATCTGCTTCCCCATCTGATCTATATTCTTCAGGAGCGTCTCTGCCGACACTAAGAGAGAGAGGGAGAAAGATGCATTAAAAATACATACCTCGTTTGACCGTTTTTGAAAGAAGTCTCTTCTGCTCACCAAGGCTGCATTTATTTGATCAAAACACAGTAAAAACAGTAATATTATGAAATTTTATCATTCAAAAGAACTGTTTTTTATGTGAATATATTGTAACATGTAATTTATTCCTGTGATCAAAGCTGAATTTTCAGCATCATTACTCGTCTTCAGTGTCACATGATCCTTCATAAATCATTCTAATATGATGATTTATTATCAATGTTGGAAAAAGTTGTGCTGCTTCATATTTTTGTGGAAACTGAAAAAGATTCCAATTATTTTTTTTATACCATGTCAGCATTCAAAGCTATTTTCATGGCAAAAATGTAATTACAAAAATAGAAATATCATATAAATACAATAAAAATAAAACAAACAAAAACAGCAAGTCATATTATACAAGATTTTTTAAAATTAACATATGGTAGAAAATCCAAAACCTTTTCAGGCACAATCTTATTATACATGTCCTTAAATGAAGAAACTTCATAAAAGAGCATTCTGCTTGTATTAAGTCCAGGACAATCCAATAAAATGTCCACTGTCACTTTTGATCAAATGAATGCATCCTCGCTGAATAAAAGTATTAATTTCTTTGGTAGTGTATATACACGGAAAGCATCATCAGTGACTGAGACTGACCTCTGCTGGCTTTCTCCACGTGGATGAGTTCGTCTGGGAAGGTCATGACCTCAGGGTACTGCTCCTGACATGTTTCCGCCAGGAAGTGCAGGAGAGTCTGTTTCTGATCTGCTGATTTAGTGTCTCTCAACTAAACACACACATACACACATTTATTTACTTTGTGGGGACCAACACATCAGGCACTTTCTACAAAAAAGGTACAAAATGTGTTCTCACTGGCAATCCCATGCATTTATTTACAATGTTTGTGCAATAAAAAAGAGAGAATCATTACATATGTTGGTAACAATTTAAGCTTCCATTTGTGAACTTTAGTTAAAGGGGACCTATTATGCTCTTTTTTTTTTTTAAGTCTTAATTTTGTTTTTGAGCTCTACTAGAACAGGTTTTCATGCTTGATTGTTCAGAAACACATTATTTTCCTCATATTCTCCATTGTTGCGGCTCCTCTCTTCCCAGTCTGTCAGTAACGCTCTGTTTAGTTCCTGTCTCTATGAAGCCCCTCCTTCTGAAAAGTACACTGTGCTCTGATAGGTCAACTGGAGCAGTGTGTTGTGATTGGTCGAGTGTGTTTGGGGAATATCCCCCCCTTACCATAACCACCAGTTTCAACACACTACTAACTAACTCAAATAAGGCCCCGCCCCTTTATTCTGCATTTTAATTATTTAAATGAGGAATATTGTGATGTTTTCTATAATGACTATAATGGAGGCGTTTCAGGATTTCATGAGTCGGGTCAGAGGTAACTCTTCTGCCGGAACTAGACCCGCGTACTGGCGTTACCGGAAACCAGTGATTATAGCTTATAAAGTTTTTTTTTTTTTTAATTCTTACAAAAACGCACCCCTTGGCTTCAGAAGGTCTTTATTAACCCACTGGAGTCGTATGGATTACTTTTATGATGGATGGATGTGCTTTTTGGGCTTCAAAAAATAAGGTACCATTCACACCCATTATGCATCTTAGAAGAGCCAGGATATTTTTGAATATAACTCTTATTGTGTTCGTCTGAAAGAAGAATGTCTTATACACCTGGGATGGCTTGAGGGGGGAGTAAATTATGGAATCATTTTCATTTTTGGGTGAACTATCCCTTTAACTTTTAAGATTGCATTGCTCATTGTTAGTTCATGTTAGCTCATGCATTAGCTAACGTTAACTATTGGGATGTTTTTATTGTAAAGAGTTTCCGATATGCTAGATGAGCTACGGTATATGAAACGCTAGTTTAAAACACATCTAATGCACACAAAATGTAGCGTTAACCGCTTTTGTCTTTGTGAGCAGATCAGGACATCACCTTGCACAGGTAACTGATGCTGAATCCGAAAGCTTTGGCGTTGCGCGATCCTGCGTTCATGAAGTTTCCCAGCAGCAGCGTGATCTCCAGCAGTTTGGCGAATCCCTCGCTCTTCCGAAGCTCCTCGCAGGCGGCCGTCACCGCCACCACTTCAGGCTTCACGTTATTCACCTGCTCCTCAAACTGCAGCTTGAAGAGGATGGCGCTCAGACGAGGCTTCAGACGCTTCACTGAACTGATCTGGAGACAGACACACACATGCTCTCTCTGTCTCTGTGTGATTGTGTTTGTGAGGAGTCAGTATTGTGTGTGTTTCTCACCACTACTCCGAACTGTTCCGACTCGGCCAGCTCCTCGTACTCGTCTTTCAGCTCTGTTAATGTGTTGAGCTGTTCCTGCTCCGGCAGCAGCTTCAGCAAACTCTGAAACACACACACGGTAGCCGTTCACCACTAGAAGACCATTTGGGAGAAGACGACACCAGTTTCACCGGTTACGTCCATTTTGGTTCGCCTACCAAAACTTTACACACACAGATTGGCAGGTTTCATTGGAGACATGCTGACTTTATTTTACAGAATTGTGAGATGTAAAGTCAGAATTGCGAGTAATAAAGTCCAAATCTAAGGGGAAAAAGACTTTATATCTCATAATTCTGACTATATAACACACAATTGTGACTTTATAACTGGGAGATATAAAGTCAGAATTGCAATATGTAAACATGCAATTCTGAGGGGAAAAAAAGTTTGAATTGCGAGTTTACATCTCACAGTTCTACATTTATAACACGTAATTGACCCTTCGCAGGGAGCTTGATTGCCAGGTGATCTGACCAATCATACTTCGCCATCCGCCATTTTGTCGGACAAAGCAGTCAGGAGAGTTAGTAGATTAACATGTGAGGATTTGAGCTTGAGAAGCGGAGTGTACTGACGCCTTTACGCGGTTAAAACAACATTCCTTCTGATGTTCATTCATGTTTATTTGATGCTATAAATGAACTAGAAGGAAGAGATGATCGGTTCACGAGCAGCTTTAACTGAGGCGACACAGCGATCTGTCAGACACATTAAAGAGCCACAAAACATTTTTAAAAAATGACCACATTTGAAAGGTGAGACTTTCTTTAATATGTTTAATATCAAAAGTAATCGAAAAGTAAGCTGGTCTGTCCTGTCTGTCGGTGTGTTGTCAGTCTCCTCTCTGCTCCGCGATGTATTGTTCACTGCGTGAGAACATGGTGTGGCGTGAGAGTGGCGCAGCTTGTTGGACATAGCGACAGTAACTAAGGGGGGGGGTCTTTGTGAACGGTCAATTGTGACTTTATATCACGCAAGTAAACTCGCAAATGTGAGAAAAAAAATCTGAATTGTGAGAGAGAAGTCGCAATTACCTTTTAAATTTTTTATTCTGTGGCGGAAACAAGCTTCCATACATTTATGAGATGAAACGGAGTATTAAAAAAAGTGGGGACTTGATTAATATCATGATGATAGATGAGTGACTCATAGAGGAAGTTTTTTCAGAAGCAGTCATTACGTTTTGATAAAAGATTATGAAGAATTTTTTTTTTAATTTTTAAATAACATGCACTGATGATTCATTCACAATAAGACCCACAATAGCTCATGTGATTTCATGTGGACTTGAATCCTGCTGCGTTTTAAAGATTAAGGATCCCAGGACTGTAAACTTGAAGGTCTTGCTTTACACAACAGCAAACCAAAAATAAATGTTTATCCAAGCTAAATATATATAATAGTCATATTTTCTCTACCAATTTTCTTGTGATCTCGACATAACTTGTTGGATCATGAGAGATCGTGGCTTCATTTTTCTGTGGACTCATAAACAAACAAATAATAATAAAAAAAGATTTATGATAATACAAACACATTGCTTTTCATTTTGGCTTGTTCTGAGCAACAGTTTTTCTGAGGTCTCCTTTCCAAACAGGTACTGGTTAGTAAATGTGTTAGTAACTGGAAAAACCTAAAGAATGGTTAATTAAGTGACATTATGCTAACAAGTTTTGAAGATACTTCAAAAAGATTTTATTAAATGGCGTACGTTAAACAACTTTAATGATAAAATAAACAAACATCAAAGAGAAAGGAGTGGCATTGCCTGACTGCAGTGTGTGAGCATAATAAAAACGGCACCAGGTCAAATGTCCAGGCTCTCTGCCCCGCCCTGCTTCAGAACACAGTAACGTTAACAAAACCTTCATACATTAACTCATCGTACATGATTTCACAATAAGCTTTGTGCTTTGTAATCTGTCAAAAATGACGACGGGCAGAAAATCTTCAGTTCGGTTAACACGTATTTCTTAAATGTCTGTCTAGTTTGAACTTGCCGCTTGCTAGCAACTTCTTTCTTTGTGGAAGTATGTGTTTCAAGACTTATAAATATTTAAAGGGGTGGTATAATGCCCTTTTCACAAGATGAAAAATAAGTCTCTGCTGTCCCCATAGTGTGTGTGTGAAGTTTCAGCTCAAAATACCCCCACAGATATTTTTATATAGCATGTTAAAATTGTCACTTTTTGAGGGTGAGCAAAAACACACCCTTTTTGTGTCTGTCCCTTTAAATGCAAATGAAATGCTGCTCCCGGCACAGGGGGCGGAGCTTCAACAGCTTGTGTCCTTTTACCTCACACACACACACACACGCACTGAAAATTTAAAAAACCTTTTGCGTTTATGTTCAAACCGGAGTCAGACAATGATGGAGAGACTCAAGAAGTGACAACATGTAGAAGCAACAGGTTAGTTTAAATGGTTAGTTGATAAATTTATGAAGCTTATGTGTAGTTATCTTCTAGTCATTGATTAGCATATTCTGTCTTGATAATCTATAAATCGTGTTCCGGGGGCGGGGGTTTATGTAAATTTTAGGGTTGGTGATGTCACTAACCCGGGAGGAATGTCGTGTAGTCTCTACCAGCCGTTTGTTGTAGTCCTTAAAAAACTATTTCTTTAAACGGAAATATCCCTTTGCTTTGAACTTTGAGCGTTGTAACTTTGCAGATGTTGTTTATGATCAAACAGCAACATTACACACTAACTACAGTTAGAAAAGTGAAATCAATCAACCACCCCTTTAAACTCAAGTCTAACTGTTTACCTTCGCATCAGGGTCCTGATCACTCTGATGGTTTATTTTGCGATAAAAAAAAATACTAGATGTACATTATCCCTTACTTATCTGTTCACTTCCTCAAGTTAGGCCGTATTGCTTTGCCAATCATTTTGACCGGTCCAGAATCAAGCGAACTGAACCCTGTTTTCAAGTTGTGAGGTTCACTGGTTCAGAAATGAACAGAACTTTAATGTCAAATGGACATCAAATACACACACACTTTCATACCTGCACCATGTTTTCAGAGAGAACTTTCTCGTTGACCTCCAGGATGACATTCTTCATCTCTTCATAAGGCATCCTGTTTGAACCCAAGAATATAGCTGCAACACACACACACACAACACACACACACACACAGATCTGAGCAAACAGTACTATGAGTGAGTGACTGTTAAACTAGTGAGATATTCCTCATGTGAATGAACACTTGTGTATTGGCTGCTACTCACAGAGATTCTGGGATGTTTTGGAGTCGAGCACCTTCAGCTCCTTCACCTTCTTCTTCTGAGTGTTTTTCTTCTCTTCAGCTCCCTCTTGATCTTTCTTAACTACAAATGCACAAACAGAGAGGGTGGGGTTAATACGGTTGTGGTTAATACTGTTGTGGTTAATATTGTTGTGGTTGGCCTCAGACTCAAAAAAAGGATCTGTAAAATAATGTTTCTGTAAGGCCGTAATACACACAGTATTTGACCGTCTCATACTCAAGCAGTGTCCAGTGAATACATGTACAACACTTCATCTAATACTGCTTTAAACAACCATTTTATACTTGTTTGATGATTATCATACGTGCAGTTATGAAATGTTAATTGAGAGGCTTTTTCAAATTCATTTGTCACACCACTGAAGTTATTTTTGTATTATTTATATACCATTATAGTATTTATAAATATTTTTAATTAAGTTTTTATTTTAAGTTTTCATTTTAATTTAGTTTAGTCCTAAATGTAAACATATGTCAGTAAGTTGCCAAGGCAACTTTTTTTTTCAACAAGTTCTTAATTTAATATTTATATTTCATTTTATTCCAGCTTTATTTTAATTGCAGTTAATAGTTTTAGATCGATTTTTAATTTAGTTCTAGCCATTTTAGTACTAGACTAGATGAAAACTTATTTCACTTAGTTGCCAAGGTGTCATTTAATATTTATATTTTCAAAAACAACTCTGCAACACAGGATCATTTTAGTGAACTGCAACAAATGTGCACGTTATTTGTCCTGGATTTTATAGTTGTAAAATTAGTTCATAGTTTAAATTACCAAAAAAAAAAAAAAAAAGAGACTCAACTTCAAAAATCAAAAGGAAATATCTAAACACACACACACACACCACACACACACATTTCTGTTGGCATTTCTGTTTAAAGACAGACTGTGAGGGGACAGGAGGAGGTCAGAGGTCAGGACTCAGGGTTGAGAGTCAAACGCCCGACAGCTTCAATGAAACGTGAAGACTAAAGTTCACACTCCTGACGAGTCTCCAGAGAAGGACCACGGACACACACAGTGTGTGTGTAATCATCTCTTTCCTTCACAGTGCATGAAACACAAGATCAGACAAACATCTTCATCTCTATCTGCAATCTGGCCTGTTCTCTTCTGTCCATGTCTGGCCTTTATTCTCTCTCAATACCTTCTCTCCTCCATTCAAACTTTTTTTCTCTCTCTGTACCTCATTTCCGAGCAGTATATTTGTGTGTGTGTGTGTGTGTGTGTGTGCATTGAGTTACAGCAGCATATGGAAACGCTCAAGAGAGTGAAACAGCTCTGGATTACATTACACACACGTTAAGTTTTATGGAGACTTTCCATAAACAAAGATTTTTATACTGTACAATCTGCATGTTTTCGAACTCTACCCATCACAGAAAACTTTCTGCACTTTTACATTTTCAAAAAGCATCACTTACTATGATTTATAAGCTGTTTTTCCTCATGTGGACCAAAAAATTGTCCCCACAAGGACAAGGATTTCTGGTATTGCCATCTTTGAGGGACATTTTGATATTTTCTACTCGTTCAAGTATTTTTTTTCTTTTCTTCTTGAAAATTTCCTGCCTGTTAATTTAACTTATTATAATTATGTTGAACTCACTCAATCTCTTCATTTGAATTCTTAAATGACTCCTTCCAGATATAAATATATATATATATATATATATATATATATATATATAATATTTTTAATAAAAATTTATCATAAATAATAAACTTCTTGAATCTGTGACTGAGTTTAAGGAAAAATAAATGGTAGAGAGTGAAGAGTAGATAACGGCATAATGCGCCAACAGCATAATGCGATCTGAAATGTCTGTCAGTGGGTCAGTGTGTGTGTGTGTGTGTGTGTGTGTGTGTGTGTGTGTGTGTGTGTCTGATTGATTGTACGCTCAGCCATTGAACACATAGCCTCTGCAATTCACTGCCTGTGATTCATAAAATGGGATCTGTATTCAAAATGGCGGCTGGTCTCTCCCTCACACACACACACACACACACACACACACAAACACACACACACACGAGATTCTAAAAACTCATTTATGAGCCAATGGCGCCTCTGCAGGTCACAATGAAACTGCAGCATGACAACAGCACATCTGTGTTACATTAACACTACATTTACAAGTGTGTGTGTGTCTGTGTGTGTGTGCGCTCGGTCAGGAACTATGAACACGGGCTCTTTAATGGTATTGTTTCTGGATTGTGTTGTAAACGTCCTGCTGTCTTTTGTATTTGTGTATTGCCTGAGGTCTATTCATCCATTCGGGCTTTTATCTTCCTCTCATGGCATCCAGCCTCAGTACACAGCAGCTTCATACAAAAGAGCACACACACACACACACACACACACCACTGACATACCATTACATATATATATATATATATATATATCCAGAAGATGTACTGTTCCTAAAGGGAGGTTTGGACACATTTAGCTCTCTTCTGATGACAGTAACTATACACCCAAACTATTCACTCTCTCTCTCACACACCACACCACACACACACACACACGGAAGTTTGTGGTTATTTCTGTAAGTGTCCAGCTGTCTTTCCACTTGTGTTTGTCTCTTTGTCTGTTTTGCATTTAAAATTATTGTTTTTTCTGTGGTTTAATTAGTCCGAGCAAGAGCCACAGACATCATGTCTGCTGTTTCTGGACCTCCTGATCTCAGTTTAAACACACACACACACACACACACTCTTCTTTTCCCATAAAAGGCAAGAGTTTATGCGATGGAGCGAGGTCACAGTGAGAGACACACACACGTCCAGCATGTTAAACTGTAAGCAAGTGAACTCCACCTCATCAGCAAACCAACCACAAGCTCAACACAATACAATCACACAGAGGAACTTTGTTCTTTCGTCTCTCTCTTTCATTCCAGATTATTTTTAGTCTAAAGTGTATTGCTGACAGCCTCCTTTGTTCTGTAGGAGTTTATGGTGGAGCGCTGGCGCCTCTAGTGGCTGCACACACACACTGCAGAATAAACTTAATACTAAACTTATTGCAAAAACAGCAAACTTTACCTCATTCCCCTTTCAGAGTTTCTGGTTTGGAAGTATGGAGAAAAGTTTATACTAAACGTTAAATGTATAAGAGTCTCGTGAAGACACACATTTTAATGTCCACTGAGTTGAGGAATCTATTAGTCATTTCTTATATCTTACTGAGGCTTTGTTATAAACACAACCTCTCTTTTGTGGATTTACTTTTCTGCAGCAACTTGAGGAAATCTGTTACTTTTGAATTTGAAACTTTGTTCCATTCCAACATTCCATTCCGAGAATCAAATTTTAAACAAGCTACACATTTTTTTAACCGACGCAAGCACTTTTAAACGCAAAGTCTTCAAGAAAAGAATGTTTCTCCTCTTGAGAGAAAGGGAATGTACTCGTCAGCAAACACACACACACACTTCATACTTCAGTAATCTAATAGAAAACAACTCTCTCAGTAAAACTGCTGCCTGCAGGAATGCAGCTCTGAGAGTTTGACACAAAGAAAGAATGAAAGGATAGAGAGACAGATGCAGGAGAGAGAGGGAAAGAGAAAGAAACCGAGCAGGTGGTCGTTGTTTGGGGCTTTAAATGTAAAACACAGCAGCAGCTGACGAGAGACGCCATCCCTTTAAACTTTAAATGCCCATGATTGTGTGTATGTGTGTGTTTCAGGGAGTTTCCAGGGCTCTGGTTGCCGAGGGTAACCTCGAGCTGAAAGGGGCCCTTCATCCTGTTTTTGTGTGGAAAGGAAGGAATGAGAGCGGAGAGATAGAGGGGGGCGAGCGAGGGGTGACTCAGTGCCAGATGGCAGGGTGTGGTGTGACGGGGGGCGGGGAGACGGACAGGAAGTGGGAGGGGCAAACTCAAGGGGAGGGATTGTGGGCGGGGTTTAGGGTCTGCTCACTTGCGCACCCCTGGTGCTTGAACGGTGCAACTCGCAGTGTTCAAATATTAAGATGGGATATTTAGTAGATAATGCATAAAATATCAGCTAAAAAATGCAAACTTCACAAAACAATTAATTGTAAGACAATCCAGGGACTTGAAGAAGTCTAAAACATTCAGAATACAGAATGTTATAAAGATGATTTCCAAAGGAGAATCAGATTAATATTTTTAATTTAAAATTAAATATAAATTACATTAATGAAGAAGTTAATACATTTATGAATGTTATGACTTTTCTGGCAATAGTATTTTTTAGCATCATGTACTTAAAACACCATGTTATGTTAAAAAACTATATATATATATATATACACACATATGAGAGAGAGAGAGTTATAGTAGAGAGACTCTAATATATTCCAAGGATAGTTTACAATTAAAAGTTAATAAGGATAGTTTTTATGTTTCAGATTTAATTTAACTTTTTAACAGCATCAATATCAGGTTAAAAATGATATCAATGTATAAACGAAAGCATATAATGTGTGTATTTTATTGTGTATACTTGGCTGTGTAAATCTATTTGTGAGGTCATACTGCCATCTATTGGCACAACTGTGAACTGCAGCATTTCAGTTCTAAACACCTAGACTGATTTATTACAGAAAATTACAAAATGACAAGAGTATACTGTTGAAAAGTCTTCCAGCTTGAGATTTCACATTTACCTCACACACACGCAGACTCGTTTATTTCAATTAAAGTGTGTAATTACATTCAACAGTCTGTCAAAGGACAGAGAATAAGTGTGATAAAGTTGTGTTTTGGCATATCAATTTTAATGTGTTTTCTTGACTGTGACATTGGCACTAAGTGACCTCGAGAGAGAAAGTGTGTGTGTGTGTGTGTGTGTGTGTCCTCTGCTCCTCCGGCCATGAAGGTCTGCAGCAGTGACGCACAAACACAATACCACTTGAATTACTGATCAGACGCGCGCACACACACACACACACTGTGGCTGAACACAATCATATTTTAACTCTCAGGAATGTGGGGATAGAATAGGAACACAGAACACACACACACCCACACAGAATAATGATTTTAAATCAATGCTCCATCCGCTCACATACAGACCCACGTCAAGATTTACTACAGCAATTACAGCAACCTAATTACACACACACACACACACACTATGTAATACGTCTATGACTCAGTCAATCTGTCCCTCCTTCAGAGCTCAGAGCTCCAGGGAGCCTGTAGGACACACACACACACACTAGATGTTGTGATGTTAATAAGATGCTGAGGTGACTGTGCGCAAAAATATGAAGGTCACACACATACGGGAGGAACAAAACACATCGAACCACATCTGTGCAAACACACATTTCAATAAACAATCAAACACACAGAGGAGGACATCAATAAGACCCGGTCCATCTAACACGTTTAGTTTAGTCAGTGTGGATGCAGCAGATACATGGTGTGTGTGTGTGTGTGTGTGTGTGTGTGTGTGTGTGTGTGTGTGTGTGTGTGTGTGTGTGTGTGTGTGTGTGTGTGTGTGTGTGTGGTGGACAGATCAGTGTCTATTTCCAACATGCAATTACACACACACTGCCGGCTCTTATACAGCAGCTGCTGCAACTTACTCTCCATCAATGAAGACAGCCGAGTGATGTGTGATAAAGCCTCGACACACTGCCCTCTACTGACAGATGACGGAAATACACACTTCAGCTACAGCTCAACTTAAACATTTCTGATTTTTTATGTTTTGAAAGAAGTCTCTTCTGCTCACCAATGCTGCATTTATTCGATCAAAACAGTAATATTGTGAAAAATTGTTAATACCCATTTTCTGTGTGAATATATATAAAAATGTATTCCTGTGATCAAAGCTGAATTTTTAGCATCATTACTCCAGTCTTCAGTGTCACATGATCCTTCAGAAATCAGTATAATATGATGATCTGCTGCTCAAGAAACATTTCTGATTATTATCAATGCTGAAAACGGTTGTGCTGCTTTATATTTTTGTGGAAACCATAAATGTAATGCATCCTTGCTGAATAAAAGTGTCCTGAAAAAACCCTACTGACTAAAACTTTTGAACGATAGTGTATATATAAAATGACGGATGAGAGAATTTGTCACAAATGTGTCTGAGAGTCTATAACTTGTATTGACATCAGAACATTCCTGTCAAAACACACGTAACTATTTTTGAATGGCAGATTAATCTGATGGACGGAACACACACACACACACACACACACACACTTTGTAAAGAAGCTCCATTTCTCATTCTCTGCTGCGGGCGAGACTTCAGGCGTGCGGCCCGAGCTGCAAAACCACACAGAGATGCCAAGTCAGTCACTCACACCACACACACACACACACACACACACCAAGACCCGCACCAGAGACCAGCTCAGGGTCTGGCCTACAGACACACACACAACAACATGATTTCTGCTTCTATCTCTCTCGCACACACACCAAATGTCACTTCAAGGGGACTGTAAGTGTATGTGTGTGTGTGTGGACCAGAACTCAAGATTTCAAAACGGTCTGTCTTAAAGGGACAGTTCACCTCAAAATAAGCGTTCAGTCATTTACTCCCCCTCATGTCGCTCCAAACCTGTCTGGGTTTCAATATTCAGCGCGGCACAAAACATGAGACGTTTATCTGAATGTTCACGCTGCTCTTCTCCATATCACAAACACAAACACTAAATAACTAAAGTCATCACTGAAAATGAATGATGACAGAATCCTTATTTTTGAGTGAGGTGCCTCTTTAAATCATTCCCGTCACTGTGTGTGTGTGTGTGTGTGTGTATTTATATGCCTCTCGTAAAGTCTCCTTTGATGATGTTCTTTCTCGAGACACACACACACACTCTCCTGAGGGTCTATATGCTTTGGTTTGTTTGACCTCTTTCTGTGCTGGAGTTCACAGTGGACCGTCCAATTAAACACACCAGCACCGCAGACACACACACACACAACCTTCAGAAGCACATTATCTCTTATTCTGTCTTTCTCGCTCCATCCTCCAGGGATCTGGCCTCCTTCACTGGCCGTAAAGCAGAAGAACATCACTATTCTCAGAGCTAAACTGACCGTCACACTGTATCTGCTGTATTACACGATGCATCAAAGGGACAGTTCAGACGAAAATATCAATTATCTCATCATTTATTCACTCTCGTGCTGTTTTAATACATTTGACTGACTTGTGTGGTTTTTTTTTACAGAAAATCCAGGTGATTTTTTTATATGAAGAATATTCATATGGATTACTATATGAAACTTTCTTGTGCAGCCAAGATATTCTAAAAATATATATTTTTATCCTACAAAATATACATCATGTACTTTACTGTTCAAAAGATTGCTGATTTTTTTTAAATGTTTTTGAAAAAAGTCTCTTCTGCTGACCAAGGCTGCAATTATTTGATCACAATTCCTGCATTTTTGTGAAATATTACAATTTAAAATAGTAATTATTTTTAATTAAAAATAATAATTGTTTTCTATGTGAATATATAGTAAAATATAATTTATTCCTGTGATCAAAGCTGAATTTTCAGCATCATTACTCCAGTGTCACATGATCCTTTAGAAATAATTGTATATGATTATTGTATATGTGTATTGTGATGATTTGATGTTAAAGAAAAACATTTCTGATTATTATCAATGTTGAAAACTGTTCTGCTGCTTAAGATTTTTTGTGGAAACCGCGATACATTTTATTTTTGGATTCTTTGATAAATAGAAGAACAATAATTAATTTTGAAATATAAATCTTTTGTAACATTATAAAATGTCTTTGCAGTCCCTATAAATTTAATTCACATTTCTGAATAGAAGTGATAATTTCTTTTTTTTTTAAATGTGCACAAACTCTGCATGATTAGTAACAAATAATAGTAATAATAATGTTTGCATTAGAAATACAGCAACATAAAAAAATAATAGCAAATGATAATAGCAATAGCATAAAAGCAAACTATAATGATCCAATTCCAAAGCTGCATTCCTGTAGTTGAAAATTCTCAGAGAATCAAATGATCAAATACACACTCAATGCAAAGTCACTTTGAATAAAAGTGTCTGCCAAATGCATAAATGCAACTGAAGTAACGTCATCAACAGAAACATAGGGACGTGTGTGTGTGAGTGTGTGTGTGTGTGTGATAGCTGTAGGTATAATTTTGGCCCCTGTCAACAGAGCAGAAAACCCGTCATGATTTCTGACCAGGCCAAGCCAGGGGTATGTAGAAAACATCATGCATGCATACACACTTTCGCACAACGCCTCTGGAAGCACTCGAAGAACAAAGACAGAAATTACATGAACATGTTAATGACGTATAACCACACACACATTCACACATCTGAGCATCTGTCAGTCAAATACTCTTAAACATCAGCAGAAATTATCGCTGGGGTCCTCTGTGTGTGTGTGTGTGTGTGTGTGTGTGTGTGTGTGTGTGTGTGTGTGTGTGTGTGTGTGTGTGTGTGTGTGTGTGTGTGTGTGTGTGTGTGTGTGTGTGTGTGTGTGTGTGTGTGTGTGTGTGTGTGTGTGTGTGTGTGTGTGTAAACTGGTTTAAAACACAGACAGATGTTACTAAAGATCTACAGAGAAGTCAAAGATTGAGATAAAACAACAGCTGCATGCATACACACACACACACACACACACACACACTCAAGGACTAACAACTTACAAATACACTCTAAAAACAGACACACACATACATTACACATGTTGCCAAAAACAAATAATTATGTGTATCAATAATTAATACTATAATACTATATTAATGAAAGGAATATAAACAATGTTTCTATTAAAGCTCCTATGAAGAATGTATGTGAATATAAGTGTAAGATATACATATATAAGAATATAAGTGACATTGAAACATTACAGATGTACAAAAGAAACAACAGAGACCCGTGTAGGACATTTACAACCCTGCTATTATATTACCTCAAGTTATCCTAACCAGACTGACAATAACAATTTAATAAATAAAATACTATACTATATTTAAATAAATATAAATCTGATACTATAATGCTTTGTTGTATATCTTTATCTACTCTCATCTTTAAAGCAAAGACCACAGTCTAGACAAATACGAATTAGGGGTGTGTGTGTGTGTTTCTCCAGTGCTTGAGATCTGACCCTGATAGAAGTAAACACAGACTCTGATACTGTGCTGAAGGTGTGTGAACTACAGCTGTGTACCTCATGTTGTCCACCTGCGAACTGTGTGTGTGTTGCGTGTCGTCATACACGAGTGAAGCAAAACTCTCTCTCTCTCTCTCTCACACACACGCACACACACACTTCACAGCATATGTCAGCTTCACTCACCCACTGAAATGAAAATCAGTGAGAACTGACAGCTTTATAAAACTTTAAACCTGCAGCTAACCACTCTATACACAAACACCACACATAGAGAGAGAGACGGAAGCAGTCATACGTGAGAAGTTGGAGATGGAAAGAGTTGAAGCAGAAACACATAAAACCAGAGAGAAACCAGTCGCAC
>JARPMJ010009103.1:0-29611 GCA_033366665.1 Phoxinus dragarum | reverse complement strand
GTGATGTAATGACTTGAACTTGCATTTATTATTATTGTTATTATTATTATTATGTTTGATTAATAATTATAAAAAGTGAGGAGTTGTAGTGGCTATTTTATGATATTCATTGATCTTTAGTAAAAGATAGATGATTCAAAGAATGTCACATGTGTGACTCTCACTTGTAGTGAGAGAAGATTCTTTTTATGTACCTGGGAAGGCAGAAGGGAGAGACACTCCAGAGAACAGACGAACAAGGACCTCTGACCTAGATGTCAGAAGGCCATTTGGTGAAGGAGGGCTTAGTCTATGGAAAACTACTGGTAGGATGGCTCTGGCAGAAGACGGCCTTGGAACGGAGATAAAAGCTGGTTCAGTCTGTCTGGGGGTGTGTCACTCTTCTGCACAGGGTAACAACTGTGTATTAGACTGCTCCTATTCTTGCAAGAATAAATACTTCTATTTTATAATTTGACTCTGAGTGTCTCTTACGCAGTGATGTTTGTTCGATGAATTTTTGCCACAACAGCACTTTTGAGCATTTTGCGTGTGTTTCATCCAGAATTGCCTAAAGATGCTCGGACAGTTCTGAGGACGCAAGGTCAAATAATAACTAAGAAGATGGAGGGTGGGGAATACTATCACTTTGGCCTAACCAATGGGTTAATGTCAAGGCTTAAATCTTTGACTCTCCCTGCCAACTTGAACACACTTAAGTTGCAGTTCAATATAGATGGGTTACCACTATTCAGAAGCAGTAGACTTCAGTTCTGTCCAATTCTTGCAATGGTAGATGTTGATTACACCAGATCTCCCTTCGTTGTTGGCCTGTTCTGTGGCCTTAGCAAGCCTAAAAGTGCCTTGGAATTCTTGGGCCCATTTATTGAGGACCTTAAGGCCATTCTGGAGAGGGGTTTAATTTATAATGGGCAGCAGCTAATGGCAAAAGTGTGCTCGTTCATTTGCGATGCCCCTGCACAAGCCTTTATTGAAAACACCAAGGGTCACAATTGTTACTCAGGTTGCGATAAATGCATTCAAGTGGGTGAATGGCAGGGCAAAATGACATTTCCTGATGTCAATGCTAAATTAAGAGCCGACACAGACTTCGCCTCCATGATCGATGAGGACCACCACTTGAGCCGAACGCCATCCCCTAGTTAGTGTAGTGAAAATGGTGACAATGTTCCCATTGGACTAAATGCATTTATGTTGTCTTGGGGTAACCAGAAAAATGCTGTATATATGGATGCGGGGCAAATGTCTTGCAACTAGGTTGGGCAGTAAAACAATTGGGGAGATTTCTGTGAAGTTGAATGCATTGATACCTTACACTCCAACTGAGTTCAGTCGCAAACCCAGGGAACTCGCAGTAATTGATAGGTGGAAAGCAACAGAGCTCCGGTATTTTATGCTATACGCTGGCCCTGTAGTGCTGAGAGATACGATTCCTTTGGAGATGTTTAACAACTTTATGTTGTTTTCTGTTGCTATGCATCTCCTTTTGTCTCCTGGGACATCAGAGAAAATGGTGGACTGTGCTCACGAATTGCTAATTTCATTTGTGAGTCACTTCGGGCAACTATATGGCAAAAGTGAAATAACTTACAATGTCCACCAGCTGACACACCTGGCAGCAGAATATCATCTCCATGGTCCCTTAGATAACATTGCTGCCTTTCCTTATAACTATTTGGCCCAACTGAAACATTTACTGCGCAAACCTCATTTGCCTTTACAGCAAATAGTTAAAAGGCTTTCTGAAAGAGACCCTCAGACACCCCAAATCAACAAAGGCCATAAATTCATGCACCTCCATCCTGATGGTCCATTGGTGCCTCCTTTGGGACATGGGGATCAGTATAGAAAGGTTGTAACTAAAGATTTCACCTTATCATGTAGGTTTGGGGATAATTGCATTCAGATAGTTGAGGACATCGCTCTTGTTGACAACATAATCAAAGTAGCTGAGGAAACACATGTGATCTTCCGGAAATTTACAAAGAAGGAATCATATGTCCAATACCCCTTCGAATCAGCCATCATTGGCTGTTACAAAGTGTGGGACTTAAGCAGCGGTGTTGGTGTTGTAAAGCTCCAAATATTAAAAAACAAATATATACTTTTCCCCGATAAAAAAAGAGTTCATAGCCATTCCCCTTATACATACAAAGTAAATCATTTTTGTACAAATCAGTTCATAAAAATCAGTTTAGTTTATAAAAATTAGTTCATAAAAATCAGTTCAGTTCATAAAAAACAGTTCATAAAAATCAGTTCATGTGTTAATAACCAACCATTATCTTTACCATAAAAATAGTATGAAGCAGTGGTGCCTTGTAAAGTTCCACAGTGGTGGAACAGAAGTTGTGCCACACATATGACTTCAGGGGGAGAAAGTTTTCTGGTCTCCATACCCTCTAAGAGAGTCTGGCAAGGTTTGTGCTGCCATCAGGAGGAGGGAGGAACCAAAATAAAATTGGCTTATGACTTATGAGCCTGTCAGGGTCCTCATACGCCGAGGTGGGTATTGTTAAATCGGGTTGACATTTTATCATAGCCCTTTGTATCAGTATCTCATAACAACTCTGTGTCTGCAGATACCTTTGAGGAAGCAGAGTGGTGCCTGGAGAGGTATTTGAAGCAGCAATGCGACACCACTGATATTCAGAGGAGGAGAGCCAACAGCCTCAGAAAAGGAGAAAGAAGTAATAATTTCCAAATTCACAGTGCGAAGTTGCTGAATTGTATGTGCACATGGCCATCCTCAGAAATATATGTTTACTATAACATCGGAATAGTTGACATTTTGAATATTTCAGTAACTACAGATGAACAAATGTAAATAATGCAGTGTTTTTATAGTTTGTCCATGTTCACTTCTAGACCAAACCTAATCTACAAGAATTCGGATGACTCTGAAGAAGATCAACCTCGGAGTAAATATCCCCAAGCTCCAAAAATGTTGTTCCTAGGTACAGTATAGTAGGTGTTACGGTAGTGTTCCCTGTGTTTTGTTCGTTCTTCTCCCATTCTCTACCTATGCTAAGGTGCACTGCATCTGAGGACCTTGATTAGCAGCACATGACTAGCTTGTTGATTGGGAGTTAAAGGCTCCAGTATCCTGTTCCTGACGAGAGGCCTTTGGTGTGGAGACTGCTAGCTGTCTTGCTGCTTCTCAGCCTGTGATTTTGTCTGATCTTGATTTGGACTTTGTGTCACGTATTAGTTTAGTGTCTTGATCTTCATAAATGAAAAAGTTATAATGTGCACATCCCACCTTCTGGCAGGTGCAGGACAAATGAACTCCAGTGAAGAAAAATATAATGAAGATTTTGCCTGAAGACCCAGCAGGGTCAAAACGTTGCATTCATTAAACATGGGAGTCTAAATCAGTGTTGCAGATGTGGTGAAGTGAGTGACTCGTTGCCACGTCACCCTCATTACATATATGGCCAATAGGGTTCTGTCCCTTGGTGTATATAGATTCTGTGGATGCTCCCTGGGATACGTCATTGAAAGCCCGCCCCCCTTGTCATTCATTCCAAGAGATCGCGGAGGTATGTGTATCAGCTGTGCAGTCGGGGTTGTTTAGATGTTAATATTAAGTGATGTTTTATGGTGCCTTTTATCTGTATCTGTTTAGTGTGACACTCGGCCATCGAGGCTGTGCGCGTTCTCGTGGTGACACCTCCATTGTGCTAAGTTTTAATGGTATTTTGTAACTTTTCGGGTAGTTCGTTTGGTTGAGCGATCTGCAATGCGTTTTAGTGTGGCACGCCTTTGGGCTTCCGTTGGTGTGACGTCTCCTCACTTTCTGCGTCGGAGTATCAGCTGTTTATTGACTCACTAACAGCATATGAATTCTATGTGCCTGTGATTGTGTGTGCGCACCGAAGTTGAATCAGGGTGAGTACATTTACTATCGTTTCTTTTAATCTACAACTGTTTTTAATTAGATAGTTAATGACTATTTGTGTTTAGGAGTTCTCTTTTGCTCGTGTTAAAGCAAGGCTGAGCAGCTACTTTAACAAACTTGCTGTCAGCAAACCCATGCTTTTGTGAGCCACGTCTGCTGCTTTGTGGAAGCCGAATTGTACTGCTGGACTTCACTATCTATTGCTCAGGCAATTTATTTGTTCTTTCGGGCTCAAGTGGGCCAGAAGGAGTACTTTATTTGGTCTCATAAATTGTTTTGTTTATTTCTTATGAATGTGGCTGGTCTAGTTACTTGTCCTTATCCGCCTGATTATCATTGTAACAATTTATGACATGGATTGATTATTAGCCTGCTAAACCGGTCCCATCATCTGTGTAGGTTGGACTGATTGTGTGACTTTCGTGCTGTGACTGGTTGACTGGTTTATATTTATTTTCTTTGTTTTCATTATAGATGATCATTTATCTCATAGCTTGATTTTGTCTTCCTCATTTGTCTCATTTCGATTTGTTTATCTCTAATCATTTCTAAATTTATTTCTTTTCTGTATTCTGCAGGAGCTGGGTTTCCCTGGAGGCAGGCTGGTGGGTTTTAGCTGCAGGCCTTCACCCTAGATAGGGGTTATAAGTGTGGTGTGATTCATTCTTAATCACTATTTTGTAGTGGAGTGATTCTTCAAGGTGTGTTTCATTGCCATAGACAGCTATAACTAGCCTGCTTCTCTGTGGTCTCAGCCCCTGCAAGTGATCGTATTCTTCTGTTTTGGTTGCCTTTATTTCTTATTACGTAATGAGACCAATTCTTGTGTTATTTGTTTAATTGCTTTCTTTAATAAAAAAATGCCTGTTTCTATTTGAACTCACGTCTCTTGCCTCTCATGAGCAAACGGACTTGTGTCCTATCTATTAGATTATTTCCCCGGTAATTCGGGGTGGCGTAGTCACTACTAGACGGCCACGTATTGCTACACAGACATTATATTTTTCTTCACTGGAGTTAGTTTGTCCTGCACCTGCCAGAAGGTGGGATGTGCACACTAGGGCTGGTGCACATCCCACTAGTGCACACTATGTGCACCAAAAGTCATATCCCGATATATTTAGGCTGAATATCGATACACGATATATATCCCGATATTTTTTCCGCAAAGGGAGAGCAAATGTTTAGTCAAAGTCAAAGCCAAATATGACATTTCACAAGTAGTTTTATTGAAACTGGCTATTTCAGTGAACAGTTGCAAAATAAATAAATAAATGGTAAACAGGCTTCTTCTTTTATGAGAAAAGTACAATATCAAACATGTCTTAGTTTGACAACTATAAATGACTTATTAAAATCAAATTACAGATTGTCTTCTCCTTTCTAACAAATCCACAGATGCAAATAACGTACGAACATTACAAAATAATAAAAAATGACAAACCCTAGTATGGGCAGCATTTATATATAAAGAAAGAGCAAAATAAAGTGCTCAGTTTAAGATTTTTTTTTTTTTTTTAAACATCAGCTTGAGATAACCTTTTCTTAAATAACTCAATTTCTTTCACTGAAAAAAATATTTAGGCCTAATAAATAAGATTTATGTAACTTGATTGCATATAAATTTTCCATCCATTTGGATTACGTATTGTTAACGTTAACATATTAATAAACTTAATGTGATACATATTTGTAAGTCCTATATGAATGAAACAAGTGAAAATTAGATTTATAAAAAACTTTCAATAAATCCAATTTATTTTAAATAAATAAGAAACGGGTTTATGTATTATTATGTAATAAACCTAATTTATTTCAAATGCATCACATTTAAGTAATTTGTATTAATAAACCCAAAGTATTTTAAAATCATATTTATAAATTTGTATTTACTTATTCATCATCATTTCCCCTCCCCAATCAAATATACAACACAAAAAAGAAGGGCCAGACCACCTCCTTTCACATTTTTATTTTAGAAATGACAACCTCAAAAGGCAGCAAAAAGAGGA
Source organism: Phoxinus dragarum (assembly GCA_033366665.1). Taxonomy (NCBI): domain Eukaryota; kingdom Metazoa; phylum Chordata; class Actinopteri; order Cypriniformes; family Leuciscidae; genus Phoxinus; species Phoxinus dragarum. Next base: position 23,698 of record JARPMJ010009103.1, on the reverse strand, counting down.
GCTAGCAAGACAGCCCACGCTCACATACACGGTGTTGTGTGCAACCTCGACAAAACAAAGTACCTTTTACATGCACATTGAGGTTAAATGCACTACTTTCAAAGTTTTTTTTTTTTTTGTCACAATCAACCTTGCACAAATAAATGCTAAGGATTTTAACAGACTGCAGACATAATACTTTTTCTCAAGAACTGTGCTTAAAAAACTGCAAAACTTGAGGTAGACATTCAAATCAGGTCAAATCTGATTCAATGACACTTGTTAACATTACACAAACATTTAAAAAATTGGTGACATTTTCAAAAATAGGGTGGTGGTCACCGGAAAATGCAATAAGACTTTAATAAGAAGATTTGCATCACCACACTTTTTTACACGTCTACATGTTTGGAGTACAGGAGTATAAAAGGTTATACAGCAATACAATAAGATACAACTGCTTTAAAACCGGTAAAGCTTGAGGTAGACAAAATTTAGGTCAAATCTGTTTTAAGGACAACACTTGCTTATATAAGACTCAGTGGTTGAGTGGATTTGCATCACCACACTTTTTTTTACACGTCTACATGTTTGGAGTACAGGAGTATAAAAGGTTAAAACAACAGCAACTACAGCAACAACAACAACAAAATCTCAAATGAGTAGAAAAAGTGCAGATGTAAATATCAGCGTATCTGTCAATTAATCACTGAAGCATCTTAATTTTCAGTCCCTGGACTTTTGGCGACAGCTTGGTTGTATCCAGATCCATCAGGATTTTCTGAAATGCTTCAAATGTGCATTTGAGGTTCTTTGGATAGTTTAAATTAAGGGCATAAATTAGTCCAAAAAGCATCACACATCCATCTGTGACACTTGGCAGGTTTTGCAGAACTTCAACACCTTCAAGAACAACACCCACATCTGAAGGTTCTTCTTCAGGACCAGCGCCCTCCGCTCGAATGACATAGATGCCCATTGTTGTCTGTGCAATGAGAGACTCAGCCTCTCCACTTTCAGAGTCCTGGAGGATAAACAAAGAAAATAAGTAGTCCCAAGTTTTCCCGTTTTATTTTGCAGCAGGCGGTTTCTTTCCTATTGAATCAGTCATGTAATTGAAATTATAATTGTACCGTGTTCCTGTTTTGCCATGAATAACGTATTAATTTCCACATCTACAACAAATCTGAGATCAGCATAAAGATGTGTGTTTCATGATTCTGATTTCATATTTTCCTTACTTTGTACGACCAACTGGATCGTTTTATCCAGGTCATTTCTATTTGAAAAGCTTCTCATTTGGTTGGTATCATGCTCTGCACTGATTGCTGCATAGTTAAACTACACACACTACACACAAGGGCATAAACTAGACTGTGATGCTAATGAGAAAATTAAATCAATGTAAATATATCCATACATTTATAACATGAAGAGAATAGGCTGACAAACACTTACCACATATTCTTTGACAAGTGTCTCAATGTCTTCGTTGAGGTAGACACTTAGGCACCTCAGGATACAATCACGCCTGGTGTTTATGTCTTCATTCTAAAACAAGCATAAGGATCCCCCCCCCCCCCCAAAAAAAATAATAATTAATTATTAACTAACAGTTTGAGTAAGGCTACATTTTAAAGGGATAGTTCACCCAAAAATAAAAATTCTGTCATTAATTTTGTTCAACTTTTGTTCATCTTCAGAACACAAATGAAAATCTTTTTTATGAAATCTGAAATCTTCGTTTCTCCATTGACAGCTACGCTATCACCACTTTGACGCTTCAAAAAATGAATAAAGAGATCGTAAAACTATTCCATTTGAATTGAGCAGTTTAGTCCAAATTTTCTAAAGAGACATGATCGCTTTATTTGATGAACAGACTATATTTAGGCTTTAATTCACATAAACATTGATCAGCGAACATAAACAGAAGCTTAACTGAACCTGCTTAACACACTAGAACAAACCTCACTGCTTCTTGCACATCAATGTGAAAATTCTTGAGCTTCTGTTTACTATAACTGATGTGAGTTGATGAATGTTTGTATGTGAAAAAAAGCCTAGATTCAATCTGTTCTCATAAAAGAATCGAGTCTCTTCAGAAAATTTGGACTAAACTGCTCAATTTATACGGATTAGTTTTATTATCTCTTTTTTAACTTTTTGAAGTGTCAAAGTGGCGATTGCGTAGCTGTCAATGGAGGGACAGAAACCTCTCAGATTTAATTAAAAATATCTTTATTTGTGCTGTACGGAGCCCCGCACATGCAAGAATTTTTTTTAATCTTTCACACGATTGAGCTAATCAAGGGAATGAATTATTAAATTGTGCGCACAATTTATTTTTTTCTTGCATGTCACGTGCGGGGGCTCTGTAGTGTTTAGAAGATAAACGCAAGTCTTACGGGTTTGGAACGACATGATGGTTAGTAAATAACACTTTTTTCGTTTTTGGGTGAACTAATACACTATTATAATACACAGACAATAATATTATTTAACAACTTATTTTAATACCTGTTATATGAATAATGCTTTAACAATATTGTGTTTAAACGATAATGCCAATAAAGTTCTTTAATTTGAATAGAGAGAAACAGAGAAAGACTGTGTATGTGTGTGAGAGAGATTGAGATGTCCTCACTAATAAATCAAATAAACATGTATTTAATTTGTAAGAAAGATTGTGTTCTTTGCATCTCAGAGGGAGAGATAAAATTGTGTATTTGTGTGTGAGAGAGAGGTTTCTGAATCCCTGTCAAGACAAAAGAATAACCAGTTGAAAACAAATGCAATACATAAAACACACTTACTTTAGTTGTCAGTGCCATTATGGTGCGGATTTTCTCCTTTGTGACGGAACACCTTCATCAGGTCATCAGTGTATTTGTCCAGTTGACCAATGAATTTTGATATCAGCGGAATAGTTGTTATAAGCATGAACTCCAAGTTGACCTGAAAAAAAAGATAAAGAAAAAGGACACAACAGAATATATTTCACCTTAAACTAGATAGTGTATAAATCTGCATCTCAGTTTCAAACAACACTTAACTACACTTACTTATCCAATTTCAAACAGTGCTGGCCATCTGTTTCGGACCTCTGTAATCATTGGCTCCTGAAGAATTTCTTGTCGTCGGTATGAGAAGGTACGATGCATCTTTTCCTTGATCACGGTCTCGTTATTCTTTTTTTTTACCTCAGTCAATAGAGCAACCCTTTCCACCTCCAGGCTGTCATTGGTTTCACCTCTCGGATGGTTTGGACAAAAATTGACCTCTGCCCTCCGGGGCTTTTTAATGTTTGCAGATGGTTTTCCCTGGCCTTTCTGTTGTTTTTAAGTGAGTTGACTGTGACTTCTGGGTGTCCAGCTCGTCCAAGCTTAGTGCGGAAGTTCATCATCTTGATTTTAATATAGTGCTTCCATCCACAACACCCAGTCTGAGTTCCTTTCTCACGCAAACATGGATGGGTTTGTATCAAGGCCTCAGCAACTTTTTCAAACTGATTGTCTTTTGGATATACTGTGTACTTAATTATTTCTTCTGCAACGCCTTCAAGAATATCAGATCTGAGTTTGGGCGTAAGACATAGGAGAGTTCCATTTGCATTGAACTCATCATTTCCCTTCTGGAGCTGCATCTCGGCACAATATGAAAAGCGTGGCACTACAAAAGCTTTAGGCCAAGTGCAAGACCGGGAGTCAGGAGATGACAATATGACAGTATCATTGCTGCTACAGGAATCAACAGATGCTGAATCATTTGGTTCTTGTGATGAGGAGCTGGTAGATACATTGGAGGGAGTAACTGGGATTGTGGAGCAGTTATCTTTAGTGGGTGGAGCTGAGGATGTTGTGGAGGTGGTAGCCTCACAAGGTAAGTATACCACTTTCAACGTACTGCGATCTTGAATATCAGAAATTGATAAGAGGTTCATGAATTCGTTTCCAAACTCTACGTCTTTGTATTGAAACCTGAACTGCTCTGTTACTCCAAAGAAGGTCTTAATTTTTAAAAGCTAATTCATCCACAGAAGTCGGTATTCCAGATTTAATGGTTAGTTTTCTTGCATCCTCTTCACTTCCAAAAAGGACTCTGAAGCTAACTGGTCCTGCCATCCTGCTTTTTTAATCTAGAATGCAGACCAAAAAAGCATAGGATTGTCTTATCAATGTTTTATTTATTAATATGTTAAAGTTACTACATTCTTTTAAAAGGTACTGGAAGTCGTATAAATCAAACCTTTGATGACGATGTGTCTCTTCAGGGTTACCATACGTTTGGAACAAACTGTATAGGCCACAAGTGGATAGCAGTCTGTCAGTTCTTCAAGTTGAACCAGGGCAACCTCTTTACCTGGTGAAGAAGTCAACTCAAAAGATCTGAAGTGGTCTCTATACCAAGCACACAATAAACGCACAATGAAACTCAGCTCATTTCCCCTTATGCACATTTGTAGAATTTCTGTGAATTCTAGCATTCCAGCAGTTGAACCACAAGCAACTAATATTCTATTTTTGTAGTTAAAGGGGTCATGACATGAGAAACCAAATTTGCCTTGATCTTTTGGTATATAAGAGGTCTTTGTACCATTAAAACGTCCTGCAAGTTTCATAGCTTAAGACGTCCTCCCCATTATAAACGAATCATTTATTTAATCAAGCTCTAAATACAGCTCGTTCTGGATCCATGGTAAGAAGTGACGTCACGGTACGAAGTGACGTACCAGCGTTTTGCATATAGACCGCCTCCAGCACAAGACAACTACGCTTTAAGCGCAAGGCAACTACGCTCATTTCGTATCGTTGTCGCGCCCCGCGTGCTGCGCGCCTCACAAGTGTTCAGTCGACGGACAGTGAGTGGGTCTGTGTACAGGGTAATTACGATGCCAAGCAGATGTGCTTTTCCTGGCTGTGGACAAACAACATCTTTGAATACGCTGCCGATAGATCCAGTCGTCAGGGAAAAATGGATGCACTTTATTTTTTGCGGACGTCCCAGTCACGGCAGTGTTAATTTAAGCGTTTGTTCTATACATTTGAAGGATGACTGTTTTGAGAACAAATCCCAAAATGATGCTGGCTTTGCCAGAAAACTGTTGCTCAAAGATAAGTCCGTGCCGACTATTCTGGGCTCAACAACGACGACGCAAACTGTAAGTAATGTATTTAAAACTTTAAACTACTTTTTAAATACGCCGAATCCGCAAATGTTCTGGCTGGGGGCGTTAATAATTGATGCATAGGCACTGACGTTAGCCAATCATAACAGTGGGCGTTAAGACTGAACTCTTAAAGGGGAAACACCCCCAAAACAGTTTGAATCAGAGAATGAGAAACAGGGTGGGAAAAGGTCATAAATCACTACATTTTTAAAGTTTTTTGTAAAAAAAACTATAGTAATACTATATTTGCACCTAAGGGAACATAATAATAAAATTAAAAACCCATGTCATGACCCCTTTAATTCCTCTAGTGGTGACACTTTTAGCAAGATGAACTTGACTGATATTTGGATACTTCTGCCTGAGAGCCAACACAACTTCCTTATTTAGAACATCAACCTGGACTGTAGAGACATTTGAAACTTCCAAATTTGATGTATTGAGTCTGGATGAATATATGTGGTAACTGATGAATTGCTGGTGTTTGGCTGCCAGTGTGAGTGCAATATTCCGGAAATTATTTGTGTGTCGAGCTACTTGTTTAAAAAAGCTATGTTTAGCTTCAAATCGCATCGTCCATAAACCTAGAAGAGGCCCAAAACACCTAATCAGGTGCGGGTAATGCTCAAGATAGTGGTGTTTAGGTAAAATATTTACGTCCGGGTTAAGCTCAAGTAGTCTCTGTCTGTGTTCAGACACTGACATCAAGATAAGCAATTGTCTCATCAGTGTGTACTGGTGCCACAGCTTATTCTACAATTTCCTTCAGGTCTAATATCACTTGCCAAGCAAGCTAATCCTCTGGAATCAAGTCTTCTTCTAGAAATGGAAGCAATCGTATTAGATTCCAATTCTCATGGGCGTTACCACCTATTGTTTTCTTACATGAATAGCTGTTTGGTATGACTTGAGATCGATTTTTTTTTGTCACTCCACTTATAGGGAAATTTGAGGATTTGTGTGTTAAGACATTCAAGACTGAAATATTTCTTAGAGATGAGAACACTGAAACATAGTGCCAGTTCAGAAGGGACAATACCCTCAAATAAGTCATGCACTATATCTGGGGGATAGCCTGTGTTAACGTGAAAATGTTGAAGATTTTCTGTTAAAACACAAGCTCTCTTCACACCAAAGCAATTTGTGTCAGTTTCCTGTGCAGACTTCACATGTGCTTCATGTATTTCTTTTGTTCGAAGAAAAAAAGCACCTGACTGAACATCCTTTGTTTGAATATCTACTTTCTGAGCAGTACAAAATCGACAATATACTGCTCAGAGAAGCTCTCTACAAAACCAGCCAATCCGTGGGCTCCCAAATTGTCCGCTACAACACTATGGACTGTTCCTTTGACAAACTTCCCAAGTTTTGAGCTGAAAACACCATGCTCTTCTAAAGTACAAAGGTCTTGTAAAATTGGCTCTAAAATTTTTCCATAGCCATATACCTTTACATCATCACTCTTGCACAAAACCGATAAATAAATGGAAGATAGTGCTGAATGAGAGCCTGGTGGCAAGTTATTCAGAATCCAGTACACACCACACAATGTGTTTTTTTTCGCGATATACCCAAGGGATTACATAGTTCAAAATCATCGATGTACAAAGTTAAACAAATTCGCAACTCATCAACTGACAGGAAAGTGTTGTCCTTAAAGTACAAACCATCTCTTATAGAGCGATACTTCTGATTCTCTAACTGGTCTGTATTACTTTCCTGTGCTCTGTGGCTACTGATAATGCCGTTTAACACGGCAGTACAATCAAGTAGCTGCTGTAAAGACTGCAATAATGGGATATACTGAAAGGTCCTGCTCTTTTTTTGGTCCAGAATAAACTCTACTGGCTCAACAATATTTAACAAATCCTTAAAGTACTTGTTTCTTTTATAAGCTGTAGAAAGGGGACCATCTTTCCCTATTGATGTTACCAAAGGGTTAGATTTACACAGTATATCAGCTAGTTCCTTAATAATTAAGCTATTAACTTCTAGGTTTTTGTTTTTGAAAAATTCTGAAAGACTGCTTCAAGTTACAGGCACAGATACAGTACTTAAGAGGAAGTGTAGTTCATCAAGTAGTTCATCAATTGCTGTAGATGGCACATAAAAAATGTTTTCCAACTTCAGTAAAACTGCAGCTATTTTTTGTTCTACTAATTTTGGCAGGTCCTCTGAAGTATCTATATCACTATCTGCATCTGACAGAGGTACACAATCTATGTAAGCAGAAGACGAGGGGCTATCATCTACAGTACCAGATTCGTCTGACTGAGCAGCGAGTTTAACAACGCCTGCCTTAAAAATCTTTTAGAGTGTAGGGATTATGCTTACGATTTTTATGCGAGTGAAATGTTCCTTATATGTTTGTCTCAAACATACATCCTTCAAACATACAAGTTATGGTTTCATATTGCTTAAGATGTTGATTTACATGAGCAAAATATTCCTTCTCAGTTAACATTTCCTTACAGGCACACGTCTGACAAACGAACGTAGTTAACTGAACATTTGCTGCTGTTAACTTCCTGTGTGTTTGATATGTGTGACTCAAAATAATAATAATAATAATTAATAATAATTTGTTACATTTTTATAGCGCTTTATCTGAGACCTCAAAGCGCTTTACAAAGAAGGGGGGGAATCTCCTCAACCACCACCAATGTGCAGCATCCACTTGGATGATGCGACGGCAGCCATATTGCGCCAGAACGCCCACCACACACCAGCTTACTGGTGGAGAGGAGACAGTGATGAAGCCAATTAGTATATATATATATATAGGAGGATGATTAGGAGGCCATGATGGACAGAGGCCAAGGGGCAAATTTGGCCAGGATCAAAAGGTTCTTCCAACTTGTGAATGTATATGGGCAATCTGCATATAAACAGGGATAACGGCAATTGCGACCGTAGTGGAAATGTTTCAGCCTAAAATGTTTTAGCAATTCATACCGGGTAGATAATGAAATGTCACACACTTTGCATGGCCACATTCACATATCTGTGAACTAAGACAAAAGAAAAAAAATCAGTTAAACAATATAGAAATTAATTTATACTTGATTTTACTGTAACAAGACAAGTCAAAATACAGCAACTACTACTACTACTAATACAAATGTATTTACTAACTTTTTTATAACAATTAAATAGCTACATAGGTCCAAATTATAAGGAAATATGGTTGATTGCAATATGATATCAGGCTGTTCATGTCTGTAAAATATGTTTTTAACTATTGTTACGACCCTAGCTCAAGGGAGGCAACATAGAGGAGTCACAAACGATGATTATGACCAAAATAAGGTTTATTGCAAACAGGGTTAAACAAACAAGGGACAATGGTGGCTGCTGCTAACAATGCCACTGCTCCAGGCTGCCGTTGGTGAGAGAGAGTGGGTGGAGCTTGACAAGGGCTTTTAAATGCTGGCCAGCAGACCCAGGTAATTAGGGAAACGATGGGAGGAGCTTCCAGGATACCTGCAAAACAGGGCACAGAATAACTTTGAACATAACACCTCCTTCCATAAGTAGGTTGCTCTAAAGCAACCACTCAGTAACTGTCACGCTGAAAGAAAGACACAAAACTAAACGGACTGCATATACGACCTAGACAGGGCATCTGCAAACACATTGTCCTTTCCACGGATGTGCTGGATGTCCAAATTGAATCCCTGCCAAAATAAACTCCAACGCATTAAAGCAAACACCCCTGGTACCTGCCTATCTTCCACTAAAGCCTACCAGTGATGCGCGGGTCAATGTATAAACAACCAGCACACGACCTTACGTTTTCAACTAACCCGCCCGCAACTCGGGCCGCAAAAAAAGAGAAAGAAAATATTGTACCCGACCCGCATTTGTTTAAAGTAGCTAGTAAATGCTCATCGTACCGTCATTGGGCCATATACGTAGGAACAAGGGGTGCGCATTTTTCTGAATGCTGTGATATAGCCTAGTGTTTTGTAATAAAGGCTTGATTTATTCATTTATTTCGTTTCATTTTCTTAATTAAGATGCTGCATTTGTTTATCCAGTCTAATCGAAGTGTGCGTCTCTCCCCGGACTTTCCCAACAAAAATCCCGCCCCCTCTTAGCAAATACATAAAACTGACATTACTGACCTAGCCTATATGCGTTTAAAAGTAGCTTATTAAAATGGCACAATGGCATTGCTCAGTTCAACGCGTTGGGAAATTGGGCATTTTGTCCCGCGTCAGCTTATTCAAAAGTTAATAACGCGCTCAACATTCAGGTAAATAAGGATTTCCCACTTTTCAAAAGTTAATAACGCGCTCAACATTCAGGTAAATAAGGATTTCCCACTTTCATCTCTGACTGAGCTCGTGCGTCATCCTCGCGCCAGTTATTCAGCCAATAAAGTGTAGACCTATGTATTTCATAGAAAATTGTGTCTAGTAGTACTATATAAATTACAAAGGTTTAATTGGCATCTTTATTTCAAATGACCCGACCGACCGCGACCCGAATATCATTAAAAATATTTTTGGATGACTCGTAACCGCGGGTAACCGGATCAACCCGTGCATCACTGAAGCCTACGTATCTTCTGAGACGTGCCGGGCTCGAAGCGTCTTTAAAAGCAAAACTTCAGTGAACCTCAGCCATTTGGCCAAGGACCTGAAATGCTTGCCCCCACCAGAGAAACATGTCTCCACCCAGGATCATCTCGAAAATAAAAAAGGCAAAATAACAAATGAGTGCACAAATGGAAGAGCAGATTTCTCTGCCCAGCTTGCACACTCCCTACCTCACCAGGGGGATCACCAAATATTTCAAGTCAACAGCACTCTGACACTAGACTCACCAAATGCTCATCAGAAGGGAAAAACACAGCAGCCTGCAGCTAGCATCGAACAGCACACCACAAACTAACACCAAATCACATAGTCTAGGGGGAAAAAACAACAAAAATACCTCCGGATGCAATAATCCCGGACGAGCGCCCAATATGTTACGACCCTAGCTCAAGGGAGGCAACATAGAGGAGTCACAAACGATGATTATGACCAAAATAAGGTTTATTGCAAACAGGGTTAAACAAACAAGGGACAATGGTGGCTGCTGCTAACAATGCCACTGCTCCAGGCTGCCGTTGGTGAGAGAGAGTGGGTGGAGCTTGACAAGGGCTTTTAAATGCTGGCCAGCAGACCCAGGTAATTAGGGAAATGATGGGAGGAGCTTCCAGGATACCTGCAAAACAGGGAACAGAATAAATTTGAACATAACACTATGTTTTAGGAATGTTATACATTTTTATGTTGAATCATATAACATTCAAACTGAGATTAATTGTTCATAATTTGATGTATTTATTTTTCTGTGTATTATAGAAACAATCTTTGTAGCATACATACAAGGTCTAGGAGGTTGTCCCACCATATAGATGTAAGAGAGGATGCTTGATATATCTGAAAAGAATGTTTTTAGTTAGAAACAAAATGCATACTTTTGCTTGTGAAATTACAAAGCCAGCATTTATTTTTTTAGAGAATTATTAGAATAGTACTCTCAACTGATTGCAGTAGTTTATAACTGTCTTTATTTGCCTTGAAACGTTAAAACACAGAACAAGAGCTGACAAACAGCAACAGACACCAACGGGTTAAAAACCATGGTTCGCGTGCTCTAGAACACCCGACCAACTGGCACATAACCATTTAATAATCACACCGTCACCAACTAACGAGTAACATCGTTTCATATACTCGAACTTTACTCAAATTTGACGCTTGTAGATCCCTAACGTTAGCTCATTCAGTTCTGTTGGAAGTTGTACGATATAAATATATTTGAAATCGCAGTTAAAAGTTTAATGACACATTGCTATTTTAAACTTTAAACCATTACCAACACCTAACACCATTTTTTCCTCTCGGATTTAAGTGATGCACGTGGGACAAAGTTACACTCAGCCGGAAAATACGGAAATTAATATAAAATAAAAATAAAAAAACACATCCCTGTTACTTTTAATTAGTTATACTGTGTAGCTGAAAAAAGTAGCTTAAGGGTAAAGTAGATAAAAGTTAGCTTTTATAAGAACCATGTGCAAGTTAGTTAGTGGACTAAATGCAAATTTGATAGTCAATGCATTGATAAAGTGTAATACGATATCAACAGAAGTAATAACACACACATACATACATTGAAAACAATCAACTTTTATACGATGAGTACAGATGTAACTTGCCTTGCAATCAGGTTGATCCAAAGAAGGTGCTCCGATCATGTAAGATGGCGAGGAAAGAACGGTGTTTTTTCAACTGCCGCTGGTTAGTGCGTTGGTCTTTTTAAGTGGATTGCCATAGACATGTAGCCTGGGAAAACCCAGACCACTTCCGGCAAATTTAGATTTGCTCTGCAAGTGGGTCTGGCAAAGAGCCCATTGAAACCCATTTCCAATCCGTCGAAATCGCGGCACCAATCAGAAACGTTGAGGCGGGCTTTACACGATGACGACAGAGCAGAGACGGTGACGCAGATTTTGTACATTACAAAGATGGATGCCGCTGTGGAACATCACAACATCACTCGTTCGAATCAGCTATCGCGTCTGTTTCAAGCGATTTAAAATTGTAATTTTCGTTAACACAAACAGAGAATTGCTGAGAGTCTCGAGATGTTTCTCCGTCGCTCTGCATACGTCATGACATTCATCGCTCTGATTGGTTTTAGATCTATCCGACGTCCGTTGGTGACGCCCCTGTGGAAATGAATTGTCTATGGAGCTTTGCCAGACCCTAACTCAGTTACAACTGAGAGTGGTCTGGGTTTTCCCAGGCTAATAGACATGTCTATGTGCAGTACCGCCCCCTACCAACTGGAGTATGGATCGGCATTTCCCATAAATTGTATGCAAACCAATCTCATGAAATGTAACTAATAGGATCTGGCTCGTTCCACAGCTTGCTATATTTAAACCATATTCATACTTTTTAACTGATTAAATCTAATAGTTTTCACAATGAACAGATTTACATTGATTTTTTGAGTGTGAACAGTCTCAACCAGTTGCACAAGAAACAGACTATCAACTCAAACATTTCCCCCCTCTTTTTTTACTTTGATAAACAGTAATGCTGTCTTGAGGTAGACATTTGAAGAAAGACAAGTGTGTCCTCCTTTATTTAAAGATTTTGTGCGAGAAAAACCAGCCTGTCAACGTCATCCGGCTTCAGAGACGCTCTGTGGCAGGTCACGATATTGCCACTGCAGCTGAAAACCCTTTCGGAGGGTGAACTGGTAGCTGGTACCAAGTACTTTTTTGCCAGTTGGCTCAGAGCTGGAAAGACAACTTCATGATCCTTCCACCACTTTAGGGGATCAGTGTCCATTTTCAATAGCCCCCCTCTTGGTTGGTACAGTGGTGGTGGCGGCTGTGCACTGCTTGAAGAAGCTTGCCAGTGTCTTAGCTTTTGGTGCTACTGCTGCTTCTCCATCTGCAGGCTCAGGTACAGTGGGCACACGTACAAGGTAAGGGGGGTTGACAGCTGCTCTGATCAGCCAGTAGCGTCTCCACCTCCAAGACAGCTCTGTGCTTCAATGCATTGACTTTTTCACTTGGGATGTAGGTGGCCCTGAACCGTGGATCCACAAATGACGCCATCTTCAATAGGTCAGTAGTGGCTGGGTCAGAATACTTGCTGTTGAGGTACTCAACAATGCTGGTCTTGATCGATTTGCAAAGCTCGCTATCACCCTCTTCACATGCCAGCAGACTTTCGTTAAAAAGGTGCAGCACAGGTTTTACATTAGGGCTGTTGGAACGAATTTCGAAATTCGAATATAATTCGAATATTTAAAAAATAAATACTATTCGAATGCTGAAGTTACTATTCGAATATTGCTTTTTTTTTTTTATTATTTTTTTTTTAATTATATGATATCTTGCCTTTCTCGCCAACTTGGCTTACACAGGCATGTGAAAATGAAATGCTTTTGTTTCGTCTGATAAACAATTAAAAAATTGAATCGTAAACACAATTGTGCGCGTTATCCACGCTGCATCGTCATAACAATACTGTCAATAATGGCGGCGAGCAATGTCTCCATGGAAACGGAGATCACCACTCCTGACAATTTGAGAAGCGATGTGTGGAAGGTGTTTGGATTTCAAATCATAAATGGGAAAATTAAATCACAAATAAAGTCTGAATGAAATATCACTCCTCAACTTGCAACCTTACTGTGCGTTCACACCGGACGCGAATAGCGCGTCAAATTCGCGCTGCCGCGTCTAGTTATACACTTGACCACTTTTGTGTCCTTTCGCGCCTGACGCGCTATTCGCGTCCGGTGTGAACACACCATTAGGGCACATCTGACAACGCTACACCATGACAAGCTATAGGCGATCTGTCCAAGGAACCGCTGCTAAAACAGGCAAGAATGACTTATTTTCTTCTCTTCATCACGGGGCTTACCAGCTGTCTGCTGTCCTAGCCGCGCAACAATCACTGACAGAGTTGTGAAAATCTGACACAACATCAGACAACTGATCAGTGGAAAAATGTCCATTCAAGTTGCCAAATTAAAGTCATTCATTTTGTTCCGCTGTTTTATTGTTAATAAAAAAAACGCGATCACCCGTTTCTAAATGTTTATTGTAATGTTAGCTGTCCCTCTAGTGGACAGAACGTGTAACAACAACAACCAAATGCTATAGTGGCATTGACGATCCATAAGCCTGTGTAATGTCGCAAAATATTAATAATGGGATGAATTTGAGCATTTAATATTCGAATATTATTCGAATATTAAATAAAATAAGGAATGGAATTCGAATAGTATTATAGAGGAAGATTGACAGCCCTATTTTACATATGATAGAGTGACGTACTCCTCACCTGACAAAGCATCTGTAAAGTCCTGGAGAGGTTTCAGGGCCTTTTGGACTGCTTCTAGGACCTCTAAGTCCTGCCAGGTAAGGACAAGGTGCCTGGTCTTTTTGTCATTAGACAGGACTTTGGCCAGTGCTCCTTCCTGCTCCAGAACTCTCTTGATCCCCAGTGTGTGGCAGACTCGGTTATGAGTTGGTGACTTGGCAGACCCAGCTGAATCTGGACTTCAGCAAGATGTCTCCTTTTCTTCCAGCTGTACGAAAAACAGCTTACAACTTTCTTGCACAGAGAAATGGCCCGGGTGACGCGCTTGTCATTCATGCCGTGTCCTGTCAGAGAATCATAAAAAACTATTAAACAAATGTGCTTATGCAAGAAATTTGACTCTGGTTTCACTTTAACACACTCATACAACTAAGTGTTTTTCAAAATCAAGCTTTAGAAATATTCTACATTAATATTATATTCTCGTTTCATTTTTTTTAATCAACACCAGTCCTAATCATAAATATAAAATGTTATATTAATTTTTTTCTGAATTTTAATCCTGTAAGTGATTAAAGTTATGTATTATATTATTTTTGTAGAATTTATAAATGATGACTATACTTCTTTTAATAACCAATTCCTCCGCACGCTCAGCAGACGTTGTTGCTTCCCTCCATGTTTGTTGAAGAGTGGCTGAGCGTCTGTTCATGAGCCCCTTCAGACCAGGAACTTCAGCATGCACTGGGACGGTTTGCAGCCGAGTGTGAGCGGCTGGGATGAGAATCAGCACCTCCAAATCCGAGGCCATGGTCCTCAGTCGGAAAAAGGTGGCTTGCCTACTTCAGGTTGGTGGAGAGTTCCTGCCTCAAGTGGAGGAGTTCAAGTATCTTGGGGTTTTGTTCACGAGTGAGGGAAGGATGGAACGGGAGATTGACAGACGGATCGGTGCAGCTTCTGCAGTAATGCGGTCGATGTACCGGTCTGTCGTGGTGAAGAAAGAGCTGAGCCACAAGGCGAAGCTCTCGATTTACCGGTCAATCTACGTTCCTAGTCTCACCTATGGTCATGAGCTTTGGGTTATGACCGAAAGGACAAGATCCCGGATACAGGCGGCCGAAATGAGCTTTCTCCGCAGGGTGGCTGGGCGATCCCTTAGAGATAGGGTGAGGAGCTCGGTCACTCGGGAGGAGCTCAGAGTAGAGCCGCTGCTCCTCCACATCGAGAGGGGTCAGCTGAGGTGGCTCGGGCATCTGTTTCCGGATGCCTCCTGGACGCCTTCCCGGGAAGGTGTTCCGGGCGCGTCCCACCGGGAGGAGACCCCGGGGAAGACCTAGGACACGCTGGAGAGACTATGTCTCCCGGCTGGCCTGGGAACGCCTCGGTGTCCCCCCGGAAGAGCTGGAGGAAGTGGCTAGGAAGAGGGAAGTCTGGGCATCTCTGCTTAGACTGCTGCCCCCGCGACCCGGCCCCGGATAAGCGGAAGAAGATGGATGGATGGATGGATGGATTACATGATAAACACACTGCGTGCTATATGGCCAAATAAATTTGGTGTGATCGGGTTGGATTCTCCCTTCTTTCTTGAAGGCGTGAAAATTTGTATTGTTCCACTTCAATACATCATCTGGAGTTGTTGCTGTAGAACAGGGGTCGGCAAGTAACTTTGGCCGCGGGCCAATATTTTTTTTATCCAGTAGATGGCGGGCCAGCTACATGGAATAGGCCTATTCGTTACGGTGAAATCACAAAATATAATGCACACATACGTGTCCCTACTACTTATATACAACCACTGATGAGCATAATCGGTTTTGATGAAGAAAAAAAAAAGAAAAAAAAAAAGAAAACTATACAAATGCAGATTAGAACCCAGAACCTTTTACACACTTGACGAATGTTCTACCACTGGACCGTTTAAGCACACGAGAAAATGCCGCGGATACATCTTATTAACGATAAATTAAACCCCATGTACTATTTAAATCGATTGTTGGACATGTTATTGTACATTATATCTGATTTAGCATTGTATTACCAATGGACTGTACAACTTTTGAACTTTATTCCTGTTTTTAAATTATTATTTATTCGGGACACGAGGTCTGACTGCGCGGGACTGTTTTTTTTCCGTCCCGCTCCCACAAGGTTCAATTCAGCAACCGCTTAAAATACTTAAAAGTAAAAGCTTAAAAGTGTTCACCTGCTTTAAAAATTTAGATCTCGTTTTCAGAATCTCAAATCTCAAAAACAAGTCGTTTTTCATTTTTTTATTTTTGGTTTTAATTTGGGGGAAAAAAAACGATTGAACGAATGATACACGGCAGTGATGCGCGGGTCAATGTATAAACAACCCGCACCAGACCGACGTTTTCAACCCGCCCGCAACTCGGACCGCAAACAAAAGAAAGAAAATATTGTACCCGACCCGCTTCCTGGCCCGCATATTGGGCCATAGACGTAGGAACTAGGGGTGCGCATTTTTCTGAATGCTGTGTTTTGTAATAAAGGCTTGATTTATTCATTTAATTTTTCGTTTTCATTTTCTTAACAATTAAGATGCTGCATGTGTTTATCCAGTCTAATCGAAGTGTGCGTCTCTCCTCCGAATTTCCCAACAAAAATCCCCCCCCGCCCCCTCTCAGAAAATACATAAAACTCGCATTACTGAGCTATATGCGTTTAAAAGTAGCCTATTAAAATGGCACAATGGCATTGCTCAGTTCAACGTTTTGGGAAATCGGGCATTTTGTCCCGCTTCAGCTCTTATTCAAAAGTTAATAACGCGCTCAACATTCAGGTAAACAAGGATTTCCCACTGTCATCTCTGCAGACTGAGCTTGTGCGTCATCCTCGCGCATTCAGCCAATAAAGTGTAGACCTATGTATTTCATAGAACATTATGTCTAGTACTATATAAATTACAATGGTTTAATTGGCATCTTTATTTCAAACGACCAGACCGACCGACCGCGACCCGAATATCATTCGGATCATCCCGCGCATCACTGATTCACGGGGCCTATTTGTAAACCGTTATAGTAAGGGACTGTTCGTTATTTATTTAAGGGGCCACCGGAGGAGTTTTGAGATCAATGGTCAAAAAAGACTTGACCCTCCCTTCGCCAGCAAAAAAATTTTCTATGACCCTCCAAAATGATTGTGAAAAAAGGCATGACCCTCCCCAATCAATTATTGATTAATACTGGTAATTGCGCTTGGCAAAGATGTTCAGATATCTCTATGCCTAGACCTACACCAAACGTTCATTAAAAGACTCCTGCACACCCCGCCTTTTTCAAACTGGCGCAGCGCTGACTCGCGGTAGAAACTGCATGATTTGATTTGTTAAACATGAGGATTATCCGACTGGCATCGCCGCTCACTCTAACATTAACCTAGATATTTGTTCGCTGTTCTTAGGCGCATAACCAAGTGTGTGTGCGGAGTGTGTAGCGCGCACTGCATGACATGGAGGCGCCGATGCGATCAACAGTGGAAACAACTTAAAATACTCTATTTATGGCCATACAGAAAAGAATAATGCATCAGTCGCAATACTTTTATTTGTGTAAACTCACAATAACAAGAAAACGTTTTGCTTTCGTAAAATAAAATAAAACAATCAGGGTCTTTCATGGTCTCCGTGAACTGTAGCGCGTCCAAAAAAAAAAAAAAAGAAGCAGAAACATATCGTAGGCTATATAGCATACTAGCCTTAAATATATGAAAAAAATATCTATATAAAGCTTGATATGTCCACTTTTAAAAACGAAAAAAATCAAATCGAAAGCAAATATCATCTGATGTAATCCGTATGAAAGATGCATTTCTCTAAAGGCGCACTTTACAGCGGAGATGTATGGAGACATGTTTGCAGCGGACACTGATTTAGAAAAAAAGAGTTTATTAATAAACAATTAAAATGCATCGTTATTTTTAAATACATATTTATTATCATTAGCCTGCTTTTGCGGCAAGATTATACATGCGCTTGAGCGCAGAATGGGCTATATCCCATGCAGTATTTAAGCAGAAATTAACGTGCGACTAGTCAAATATTTAGTATATGGCAACAATACATTTACTATATTTGACATTATTTAATTAGTAAGTATCCAAAAGTATTTTGGAAACTATGATAGGCCTACATTTTTTGATGATTTTTTGATGAATAACAAATTCAAAAGAAAAGCATTTATTTAAAAACGAAATATTTTGTAACATTACACATGTTTTAATGTCACCTTTGATAACTTTAATGCATCCTTACTGAAAAAAATTCTGACTAGCCAAGTAAACCAACACATTTTTGAACGGCAGTGTACATTCAGTAGGTTATTATTTATTGCAATATAAACACTGTCAGATCAACAAGGTATCTCTTCATTTACCAGTCGAAGACGGAGCAACTTTCTGCTCTTATGTTTACTCCGTGCACTGTCAAGTCTTCATTGTATTTATCGGTCTTTGCAGTAATTATTTTACCCGCAAATACTGCATCGCACGCTGTTGGCATCGAGTCTGGAGAAATGTACCCACACTTTTGATCGACTTTTCCACATCTTTAAGGTAGCCTATTATGTGTGTGTCCTCGCGTCTCATATTAATATGTACGCGGAGAGTTTGTGTGTGTGTGCTCGCGTCTCATATGAATATGTGCGCGGAGAGTTTGTGTGTGTGTGCTCGCGTCTCATATGAATATGTGCGCGGAGAGTTTGTGTGTGTGCTCGCGTCTCATATGAATATGTGCGCGGAGAGTTTGTGTGTGTGCTCGCGTCTCATATGAATATGTGCGCGGAGAGTTTGTGTGTGTGTGCTCGCGTCTCATGAATATGTGCGCGGAGAGTTTGTGTGTGTGCTCGCGTCTCATATGAATATGTGCGCGGAGAGTTTGTGTGTGTGTGCTCGCGTCTCATATGAATATGTACGCGGAGAGTTTGTGTGTGTGTGCTCGCGTCTCATATGAATATGTGCGCGGAGAGTTTGTGTGTGTGTCCTCGCGTCTCATACAAGTATGCGCGTCGAGTTTGTGCGTGCGCGCGCGTCTCATATGAATATGTGCGCGGGTATCGAAATCTGGAACCGAACAACATGCCATTTTTCGATACTCGATAGTATCGAGGCAATTCGGTCGATACCTAAAAACTATCGAGACTCAGTACCCAGCCCTAGAAAAGACCAGGTATAAATGCCCTCCGAAACGCATTCGAGACGGATTTGAATCCGATCGCTCAAACCACTTCAGGGGAGGTCTGGGCCACTTCCGACAAAACTGGACAAGTGTAAATGCATCTGGTTGTTGAAACCACATATGTAAATTGTACTCCTCCAAAAAATGCAATAAAATAAAAATAAACGTGAGAGCGTGTTATAGACTATATGTCATGTTATAGCCAGACATGACGACGCTACTGCAACACGCATCACTGCAGATGAGCCAACGTGCAAACTATTTGAAGAATTAAAGATAGGATTTAAATCCGTTTGCAAAAACTTATTTATGCGACCACACCAGGTGTAAATGGAATCGTTTTGATAAATCAGATAGCTATCCGATCTGAGAAAACGCATGAAGTGGTGTAAACAGCCCTAATGTAGCACGCGTTATTTGTGTTTTTTTTTCAGACATGATAGCCTAAGAGTTGTTTTATACTTGTCCTTATGCGATATCACAATTTTTGATCGTGGATGATTTAATATCTCCACGATCTGCTTTTGAAGAAATGTGGTAATCGCTATCACACACACTACAGCGCACATTCTATCAGCTGCAGTTCTGGCGCCTCAGTCCTAAACTCGACGTTAGCTACATCGACGTATACACACTCACAGGACACTGCTTGTGATTCGCAATCACAAAAGTTTATTATTTGCTCGTGGTAAACATTTCATTGGCGTTCTGTTCTGACATGATGCACTTTTTCTGAGCGCGCGCGCACTGTCAAACAGCGCCAAACTGGACTTGATCTTTCGCGTCTGATTTTTGTTGGGTCAGACCCATCTGCTAGCTATGGGGGGACCGAGACTGAGAGAGCTACATGGAAAAATATGCACAAAACAAGCCACTTTGAAAGTTTGTTGTTTTCATGAATACAAAAGTTGGGTGACCCTCCCCCTAGACTAAAAAAAGTTGGATGACCCTCCCCTCAACAAAGAATAAAAAGGCATGACCCTCCCCTATTTTCCTCCGGTGGCCCATTCCATAAATACCGAACGGTCCCTAAAAAAAAAAAAAAAAAAAAAAAAACGGACTTCCAAAATAATCCGGCGGGCCAGAAAATATTGCTGGCGGGCCAGTTTTGGCCCGCGGGCCGCCAGTTGCCGACCCCTGCTGTAGAAAGATCAAAGCTTCCTTTAATAAGACAAACCAAAACCACAAAACAAGACTTGCATCAAAATGATCAATTTCCAGTTAAAGGCACACACCATACAAACATAAAAAAAAAAACAAATATTGGTGCTCTTGAACTGCTAGCATTTTTTATTAGCATTTTAATAGCATTTTTATTAAATTAGTTTGCATTTTCTCAGACATTTTCTAAATATGTTAATGTTCTGACAATATTGGAAACAAGATATAATGAATATAAAATAAAAACGAACAAGTTTGCTTCCAAAGCCAATTGCCTTCGATTTACACTTCAACTCATTGAATACATTAATACTAGGGGTCAAGGTTATTATAGTTTTGTATTTTAAAATTAGTTTTTATTTTGATATCATTTCAAATTTCCTATAAATTTCAGTTTAGTTTTAGTTAGTTTCATTAATGGTTTTGTTAGTTTTAGTTTAGTTTTTCTTTTGTGAACACATTTCTATTTAGTTTTTATATATTTAGTTTCAGTTTTAGTAATTGTAGTTCAGCAAAGTTAACAGAACACTTCCAGTTAAAGACATTTAATTTCAACACAGTTTAATGTTTGCAGTTTACAGTTAACTCATGCAAACATCTTAATAATACAAAATAAAATAATTATTTGAGATTGAACAAAGAACCAAAGTAAAAATTATTCATTCATAGTCAAAAATGTAATTTGATTAAAAATTGGTGTATAAGAAAAAGAAAAACATTATTTTATGGTTATTTCTATTATTAATCCTTTCAAACACTATTTTTTGTATTGATCCATTTATGCTTTTTGTCTATTGCATATTTTAATATCAAATAATCATATTAATGTGTTCTATTCAGACCAGACATTTAATTGTATTACTTTACTATTTGTGGGATAGACATGCTAGGCTATTTTTTTTTTTTTTTTCCATTTTCTTCTTAGTGTGGTTTGTCTAATATGTGTGGTATCTTGTTGTTTAGTTTCATATGAGATTGTAATCTTACTAGGAATTAAAGGCATACTATGCAGCTTTTCATTTTTGTCAAACAATACTTGTACTGTCGTAAGAAGCGTCGAGCATGGAACAGGCACAGATAGACTCCGAAGATATTGACCATGTGTTTCACGATTTCATACAAATATTAGGCTACTGCATAGTCTACTGAACTACTGATGATGGTAATAGGATAATAATAAGTTTATGTCAAGTGTTAGACTACTTTATAATAATAAAGTAGCCTACTGCGTTTGACGTTTTTACATGATTGCAGCTAAATCACAAGTAAATAGCCTATAGTCTCCTGGCCTACTGTATAATTTCATTTGTGTTTTTTGATTATGTAAACATTACAAAATGCCAGATGATATCAATAAAGTTAAATGCACGTCACATTATTTCATTACATTGGCCGTTAGTATGTCATTAGACATGATTATTGCAATTTATCATAATAGTTTGCAAATTGTGCTCGTTTACCACTATTTACAACCTCTTGATAATTATGTGAGATATTGACAACTGTTCTCATGATAATTGCAGGAATCAACGTCAACAGCGTCGTCTGCAGTGGTGGAGGAAGTACTCAAGTTTAGTACTTAAGTAAAAGTACAATTACCCTGCAAAATATATACTTAAGTAAAAGTAGAATTACTACATCAACATCTTACTTAAGTAAAAGTCAGAAGTACATACTTTTAAATTTACTTTAAAGTATTTTTTTAAGTAAAAGTACAAGTTGTCTCGATGTCTGGGCTGTTCAATCGTAATAATCAAAAACAATTTCTATTGTGTACTGGAAAGGGTTGTTGTGCAAGCTCTCTGCAATACTGACACACTGTAAAAACTGGTTATTTACTTATTACTCATTAATATTAATTTAGCTAAGCCAATTATGACATACAATTTATTTTATTTTTACTATACTATTAAGAGCAGTAAAAAAAAAAACTCAAAAGCACACAGGTGAGTGTTATTCTGAACACTTTCATCAAATTTGTATGACCAGTTTATTCTGCTCAACAACAGTTGCTTTAGTCCTTTACCTTGGCCTGCATGGGGAAAATGTAGCTAAAACTGCATTTGAGGCTTATACTCCATTGATTACAGAAAATCCAAAAGCATTAGGCTAATAATGTATAATAGGGGTGTAACGGTATGCAAAAATCACGGTTCGGTACGTACCTCGGTTTTAAAGTCACGGTTCGGTTCATTTTCGGTACAGTAAGGGAAAGAAATGCAAAACATTAAAACTGCTGGTTGTTTTACTATAAACTTTTTTTTAACAATTTGTTTACATTTTTTTAAACACACTTTTTAATTAAATATAATAAATAAAAAAATAATAAATAAATAAAATACTGCTGCAAAGTTCTCCACTAATAAAATACTCTCAAACCAATATTGGCCATGACACTAGCGAGAGGAGAGAGAGAAAAAAATGCCCGACAGGCATAAAGATATTTATGTCCGAGCCCGACCCCGAAACCGACAGTTAAAATCCCATTTTTGTTCCTCATACTAATGACACGCGTACGTTTGTTTGTGTGGAAAGCCTGCTTTTATTAAGCAACTGAAAGGCATTTGGAAATGTCAACAGATGATCGCATCAGCGTGCACGGAGCAACAAGCGCACTGCAGGCGCGCATGCACGCGCTTCGTTGTCACAGCAACATAAACAAATTTCCGCACACAGGAAGACAGATGTTATGGTCATATTTTGCATGTATTTTAATCACAAAAACGAACGTTTGCATCAAGTAAAAGCATCAGGCACATTGGCTACCAACATAATAAGCTGTTTTTAAGTGTAAAATGTTCAATGCCTTATCGCGCTGATGTGACCGAGCCCGAGCCGAAGCTGAACATATCTAAATATTTGTCCGAACCCGGCCCGTACAGTTGTACAGTGCGCGCTCAAGTGCAACGCGGAGACTTCCGACACTTAATTTCGTGTGGAAACTCGGAATATGTTCCGCACACAACTAGCCTAATTCACGTGAAAGATTGCATCATGTGCACCGCACCGAAAGTCCTATACCGAAACGGTCCGGTACGAATACATACACCCCTAATGTATAACACATTAGAATGAGACAAAAATAAGCACCAAACTAAATTTGACAAGGGTGAGGTGAGTGCTTCTCTTAAAACATGCAAGCAATGTGTTGTGTTGTTTCAAAACGCGCGCTGAGCGCGTGATTTCTTTGACCAATCAGATCTCCGATCTGTTTCAACGTGCATTGGCCAGCAACGCCAAAACGTCAGTCGACCAAAAACATTTTATGCAAGAGATTCGGAAGGATGTAACGACACGCATTTTAAAAATGTAGTGGAGTAAAAGTACAGATAATTGCTGAAA
>JARPMJ010009102.1:0-25000 GCA_033366665.1 Phoxinus dragarum | reverse complement strand
CGGTACACCAGCAGCTCCAGCCCAACGCATGCTAACAACGACTCAAGCTAACAATACAACAACCAGAGAAAACAGAGAGTGGATTGAGACGTTCTTCAGATGTTCCTCAAGAGCAACGTCTCAAACCCATACCAAAGACCAGAAGGTACAGCAGTCTTTTCTTCACTGTTGTGACGTATGTAAGAGTGAAACACTTCTGGAACAAGAACAAATGTGGGCGGGGGCTTGATTTAGACCGGAATGGATTGGTGGATCTCATGTGAGTGACAGGTTGCCCCGCCCTCGCACCAGTAAACACGTCATCAGAGAAGAAAATGATTATAGAATAAGGCACATTCATTAAAAAAAATAATGTGCACGGATAAATAATTTATAATAAACACTGTAATATTCCATTAAAAAATGTAATTGTCAATTTTGATTTCTCAGTGACTATGAAACTGTCCTTTTGCCAAATAATTCTCGCTTTTGTATCATTCAAATTCCTGTTTAGCCGGGAAATCAAACCCTTGATTTGATGCTCTAGATGCTCTACTCTTTTTGCTTGTTACTATTTTTTAGCAGAAACTGACACAAAGAAACAAAAGTGAGAACTTCATTAAGTCTCTTTTGTTGCCGAAAAAAGCGTATCTATACGACGAATGTTATTTCTCGTGCCATTTATATGCCCAAAATAGTTTTAGCATGCATATGATACGCAGTTTTAGCGTGCATATGATTCGCAGTTTTAGTGTGCATATGATTCGCAGTTTTAGCGTGCATATGATTCGCAGTTTTAGTGTGCATATGATTCGCAGTTTTAGCGTGCATATGATACGCAGTTTTAGCGTGCATTTCATACGCAGTTTTAACGTGCATATCATACGCAGTTTTAGCGTGCATTTCATACGCAGTTTTAACGTGCATATCATACGCAGTTTTAGCGTGCATTTCATACGCAGTTTTAACGTGCATATCATACGCAGTTTTAGCGTGCATTTCATACGCAGTTTTAACGTGCATATCATACGCAGTTTTAGCGTGTATATCATACGCAGTTTTAGCGTGCATATCATACGCAGTTTTAGCGTGTATATCATACGCAGTTTTAGCGTGTATATCATACGCAGTTTTAGCGTGTATATCATACGCAGTTTTAGCGTGCATATCATACGCAGTTTTAGCGTGTATATCATACGCAGTTTTAGCGTGCATTTCATACGCAGTTTTAACGTGCATATGATACGCAGTTTTAGCGTGCATATGATTCGCAGTTTTAGCGTGCATATGATACGCAGTTTTAGCGTGCATATGATTCGCAGTTTTAGCGTGCATATGATACGCAGTTTTAGCGTGCATATGATACGCAGTTTTAGCGTGCATATGATTCGCAGTTTTCGCGTGCATATGATACGCACTTTATGGCGTGTAATACGCACTCACTCCCCGCCACTAAAACCTACAAGTGTTTTCAGTGCGTAGCATATGCACGCAAAAAATTTTTTTTTTTTGCCGTATAAATGGTAGGCTACGAGAAATCACATTCGTGGTATAGATACACACTTTCATGAGATCGTGTTGTATTTTCCCGTTATCGCAGAAAAGCTGCTTTGAAGTAATCTGTATTGTAAAGAGTGCTATATAAATAAAGGTGAGTTGACTTGACTCTTGAGGCCTCCGAGAAATATATTTTACACACGCACTTACTCTTTCCACTTCAATGACAGACGCTGCAGGTTTTGCTGATTTTTCTTTCATTCTGGATACATGATATATAGTCCTGACAGGAGCATTTTCCCAGTCTGAATCTAAATTACAGCAGAGAAGGACAGACAGCGACCTGACTGACCACCGATGGAGCCTGACAGCATCATTCGTCATGTTTCTCACACCGGTGTCACGCCTGTCACTTTTATACAGCTTTATAATGTAAATCAGAGAATCCTTGAATTAATGTGGCGTGTTCAAAAATGACAAAGCAGTGGGAACAGAACGAAGGGCATGTGTGCTGGATAAATGGACCACTAGCTTTATAAATCTAAAAAACTTCAAGCTCTCGACCTCTAAATACATCCAGAATTTAATTACTGAGTCTGAAATTTTAACATCTGCAATCTGATTTAATCTTGAACTGCACAACATTAAAAACATCTACACAGAGCAGATATTCATGTGAAAATCTTATGCATCAAAGATTAAACTTGCATTTGAAGTCCATTCATGCTTCAGAATTCAAATGAATAACTTTGGCAACTTGTTTAAAGAGTCTCACCGGCGAGTCCTTGCATCTTCCAACAATAAAATCACTTGAACATGCATCATTTCTTCGTGATCATCATCAATAATGAAGAAAGTGACATTATTTGTGCATGAACAAAATCCAGTAGCACATTCATTTCTCAAAAAATCTCACATTTTTGAGTTGTAAAACTACCCATATTGGTATCAATTAAAGCATTGGTATATTCAACAATTGAATCATTCTGCATAACGTCACCCTTACAAAAAGTTTACCATGGAAACCATACCATAGTGTGGTAAAATTCCACCGCTACTAGTTACTGTTACTATTGTACAGCCATAAATCAATAAAATATACTTGTGCCACAGTTTTACAGTAAGCTAATACAAACAAGTATAGTATTTCGTCGAAACCGTGTGGTCAGCTGGTAAGTTTGTGTAAGGGCTGTGAGATGTTTAACCACCTTTTCATACAAGTATAATACATCCATTTGTGCAGGAGGACAAAACAACTATCGGAACCGACCTGTGCAGATGCTGACGATGATGATGATGATGCTGAGGGACTGAGATCAGATCATGTTCAGCACCACGGAAAGCGCGATTCAACATCCACTCGGACTGTGTTTGAGATCCTCCTGTTGCCCGATGATCCAGACCCGATTCGGTCCGTCGGAATGATGCGCGTGCCTGATATATATGTATATATCTATTTCCTTTGTGAGTCTCTGTGGAAGGAAACCGCAAAACTGTTCACGCATCTGCAGTGCGCGCGCGCGCGGGATCCGCGGGGAAACTGTCCGCAGGTTTAGTTCTGTGTGATGAAGAGGATCGGAACTGAAACTCCCAGTACAGACGAATGAGTGCATGCGCCGCCTCTTAGAGAGAGAGAGAGAGAGAGAGAGAGAGAGAGGGAGAGAGAGAGAGAGAGAGAGAGAGAGAGAGAGAGAGAGAGAGAGAGAGAGAGAGAGAGCGAGAGAGAGAGAGCGCAGTGTGGGTGTCCTCGCGCTGTGATTCAGTGTGAATAGAGTGGATCTGTAACTGCGTTAACTCATCATCATCACACAGCATTGCACGAGCGAATCTCATGAAACCCGTCAAGAACATGTGCAGATCACATTCACTCACATAAAAAATATTTTGCTTGAAGAAAGAAAAAAAGTAGACTATAATATTTAGGACCATCACGATTTTTGCATGTCGACATTCATGGCAATGTTTGCAACTTTCACACTGAAATCGCAAGAACATTTCACAAATAATTACACAAAAAAGAGCAATAGCCGTCATTTCACCATCTAGGTTAACTATAGATATAGTCCGGCTAGTAACACACTTCTAGCCAAAATAACCTTGAATTTGGTTACATGTCGTTGTGCCAACATAACTTGAGAGTATGTAAACAGTGATTACAAGGTGTTTGGTTTCATTTCTTCACTCCTTTCATTTCTTTGTAATCTAATTGATGCCTAGTCTATTCTTGAGCTATGGTTTAGACGTCTATTAAATTTTCACTGAAAGCCCGATTTTACCCTTGTTTTAGCCTATAGACGTCTGGCTTGTGTTTGGACGGCTATTAGACGTCTTTTAAACGTAAAATTGCTTGCTGGCAAGTCTTGCGTTGAATTACAAGTTACATTTTTAAGTAGAAAGACTGAAATAGTATTTAATTGTAAAACATAATCGGTTTACGTAAACTACAACTTCGAAAAATATGTATAATAATGTTTTTTTTTTTTTACTTGTATAGTGCATTTCCAGAGCCCAAGGTTGCTTGGCAAAGTTAGGTTGGACTGTTAGAGAAATGCAAATTTCAGCATCCTGCTGACTAGGAGAGGTTTGAATACTATAGAAATATTACTTAGATGGGGGAAAAATACTATGGAAGTCAATGGCTATCAACTGGTTACCAACATTCTTCAAAATATCTTCTTTTGTGTTTAACAGAGGAAACTCAAACAGGTTTGGAACAACATAAGGGTGAGTGAATGGCATAATTAGACATAAACATAGCTTAAGGTCTCAAGTGCAAGTTGTGTATAGAGGAAACATGGAGGTGCGAGGAGTGCTAAAATAAAGCTGTATGCTAAAATAAATAGAACCCAAAGCGTCTGATTATTAGTCCAAGTGGTAACTAGTAAATAGTAGAGGGCCCAGAACAGAGCCTTGAGGTACACCAGGTATGAATTTGTGTAGTTTGAATGTAATTCAGATTTACCAAGAAAGGACATCCGGAATGTGCAGTTCTGTGGGTTGAAACCCACTGGTCTAGGATACACAACTGAGATCGTATTTGTAATATTATGTGCATTTATGAATGAGTCCAAATCTTGGAGGTTTTAAGAGTAAAAGCATAAGCTACATTTTTTTTAAAAACAGATACATAAGGGATTATAACTCATGTTTTGGTGTCCATCTTGTTTACAGCTTTTACATTGTGCCAGTTTGCTCCTGTGTGTGTGTGTGTGTGTGTGTGTGTGTGTGTGTGTGTGTGTGTGTGTGTGTGTGTGTGTGTGTGTGTGTGTGTGTGTCAGATGGTGGAGATCTGGAGATGATTATATGTGATTCAGAGAATTCATCCTCAGTAACCTGTTTATCCGTCTCCTCGGGTTCAGACACTCTGCCTGTCTGCCCATCTCTACCTGTCTGTCTGTCTCTATCTGTCTGTCTGTCTCTATCTGTCTCTATCTGTCTGCTCATCTCTACCTGTCTGTCTCTATCTGTCTGCCCATCTCTACCTGTCTGTCTCTATCTGTCTGCCCATCTCTACCTGTCTGTCTTTATCTGTCTGCCCATCTCTACCTGTCTGTCTCTATCTGTCTGCCCATCTCTACCTGTCTGTCTCTATCTGTCTGCCCATCTCTACCTGTCTGCCCATCTCTACCTGTCTGTCTCTACCTTTCTGTCTGTCTGTCTCTACCTGTCTGTCTGTCAGTCTGTCTCTACATGTCTGTCTGTCTATATCTGACTGTCTCTACCTGTCTGTCTCTATCTATCTACTACCTGTCTATCTCTACATGTCTGTCTGTCTGTCTGTATCCATCTACTGCCTGTCTGTCCCTGTCTGTCTATCTCTTCCTGTCTGTCTGTCTATCTCTTCCTTCCTGTCTGTTTCTCTTCCTGTCTGTATGTCTATCTCTTCCTGTTTGTCTGTCTCTCTTCCTGTCTGTATGTCTATCTCTTCCTGTCTGTCTGTCTCTCTTCCTGTCTGTCTATCTCTTCCTGTCTGTCTCTATCTGTCTATCTCTTCCTTCCTGTCTGTCTGTCTGTCTGTGTCTGTCTGTCTCTCTTCCTGTCTGTCTCTCTGAGAGCACGAGGCAGTCAGTAACATTCTGCTCCAGTTCTTGTGAAGGGACTGAAGAGAACACATCTGATCTCTCATCTGACATGTGACTTTCCCTGCATGTCATCTCCACTTGTGTTTGTATATGACTTCAGATCCTCAAGAACCAGTCTGAGACATCAGATTCATCAGCGTGGACATTTACTGCGGTAGTCCGCCATTAAAATGACATCTGTACGCTTAAAGTCATGTGCAACCTCCATACAGAGACACATTGCTGCCGTAAATGCCACTCTCTGAACACAAACTGCAGCTTTCTTCATTGATGTACATTCAAAATTAGTGCAAGCATATTATCATAGAACGTTGATCTGAAGTACGTGCACTGAGGAATTTTGCACAATAAGACCAGGAACATGCATTGCAAAACGTTTTATTATATCCTTTGCGCGTTTGGGTTTAAATTTGGTCTTGACTTCAAAATTGTGTTATAATTATTTGGAAATATAAACACAAAGAAAATGTTGCCAAGCATTTTAAAGTTGTAATTCAATTATATTAACCACATTCTGTTGGTGTGTCAGTTTTCTTTTTCAAAGGGTTTAGTTTGTCTTCATCATTTCCTGTGTTTTCTTCTGTTTTTCGTTTTAGTAATTAATTGTTTCATTGATTATAGTTCAGACCTGGTTCATATTGAGTTCAATGTCTTCAATGTTCAATGGCATTTCGTTTTATTTTCATTTTGGATTTCATTCTTTTGTGTTATTTAATAAAGCTATCATTATCAATTATCATCAAATCAAATATATTCAATAATCAGATATGTGTCTTACGTGATGCCAGTGAATATTCATAACATTGGCGATGATTCTGACTTGGAGTAATCTGCACAATCCACTTCACTTACAGTAGCAGATATAAAGCAATGAAAGAGAGAGAGAGCGAGATAAAGAGAGAGAGAGAGGCATGCTGCAAACCTCAACATTCACTTCTATAATATATGCAATGCATAATGAAAATAAATAATAAAAGTTTGAATCAGAAATGTAAAAAGTTCTTCAGGGAATAAAATCAAAATGCATGTGCAAGAGCATCATTATTTTTGAGCAGAAGAGCAAAGGGAGACTGGTCATTTTTCTACCTTTCATGCAAATAAGATCGTCTCAATGTTCACAAAGGCAGAACCGTTTTGCCAACTTCAGAGGCAGTTAGAGGCTTTAGGTTAACTCAATACCTCAATGTTTTTAAAGACCCCTGCACAATGTGTTTATCTGCTAAAAGCCAATATTATGACCTCAAAGCAACAGACACGAAGGAAACATTAATAATCAGAAGCAGATAAAATCATAATTTATTTTTGGATGATTAAATTCACCTGTCTCCGTCATGTCGCCCTCTGCTGCACAGCGCCTGAACTGCATGTACACACACACACAGACACACACGCACACACAATCTCCAGTGAACAGCTTCCGCATGTTCAACCTCTCTTAATGCAGGTCCCAATGTATTAAAAGCTATCATTAGCATTCCCATTCATCTCAATGGCAGTTGCTCCGATGGTCTCTTTTTCCAAACCGCACACAAACACTCGCTCACCGAATCATTCACAGCGCTGAAGTGCAGCAAATTGATGCTTTAGTTTCAGACGCTTGAGCCGGCTCTCCGTCTCTGATTGCATGAGCATTTGTGAAGCGTATGCCAAGAGTTTAGCGCTCGCAGCACTGGAAGTCAGAAACACATCTCAGGGCCTGGAGAGAGAAGCTGCCAACAGGAATCCAGTGTGTGTGTTCAGTTCATCATGTGTCAGTCAGAGATCCAGAGAGAGACGAGAAAGAAAGAAAGAAAAAGAAAGAAAGAAAGAAAGAAAGAAAGAAAGAAAGAAAGAAAGAAAGAAATGAAAGAAAGAAAGAAAGAAAGAGAGAAGAAAGAAAGAAAGAAAGAAAGAAAGAAGAAAGAAAGAAAGAAAGAAAGAAAGGAGGATGGACAGACGGACGGACGGAAGGAAGGAAGGAAGGATGGAAGGAAGGAAGGAAGGAAGGAAGGAAGGAAGGAAGGAAGGAAGGAAGGATGGAAGGAAGGATGGATGGAAGGAAGGAAGGAAGGATGGATGGATGGATGGATGGAAGGAAGGAAGGATGGAAGGAATGAAGGATGGATGGAAGGAAGGAAGGAAGGAAGGAAGGAATGAAGGATGGATGGATGGAAGGAAGGAAGGATGGATGGAAGGAAGGAAGGAAGGAAGGAAGGAAGGAAGGAAGGACGAAAGGAAGGAAGGAAGGATGGAAGGAAGGATGGATAGATGGATGGATGGAAGGAAGGATGGAAGGATGGAACGATGGAGGGAAGGATGGAAGGATGGAAGGAGGGAAGGAAGAAAGGAAGGAAGGAAGGAAGGAAGGAAAGAAAGAAAGAAAGAAAGAAAGAAAGAAAGAAAGAAAGAAAGAAAGAAAGAAAGAAAGAAAGAAAGAAAGAAAGAAAGAAAGAAAGAAAGAGACACAGTTAGCTAAAAATGTAAACTCTAAAAAATGCTGGGTTATTTTAACCCAATTTTGGGTCAAATATGGACAACCCCAGCCGTTAAATTTTTAACCACACGTTTGGGTTTGTCCATATGTGACCCAAAATTGGGTTAAAACAACCCAGTATTTTTTTAGAGTGAATTAATTTAACCAATGTAATCATTTAAGTCAGAAACAATGAGCTCATTGAAGTAATGAATACTTGTTTGTTAATACTCTTAAAATAATATAATAATAATAAACTTTATTTTCTATAGCGCCTTTAATAGTAAAAAGTAGCATCTCAAAGCGCTCAAAAATACTCCATTATATACCAGTAATAGTTTGCACTGTGCACTAGCGCTGCATGACCTCTGACCCGGATGCTTTTGTATTTTTTGAAGGAGTTTTTCAAATCCCAGTGGAGAAAATACATCCAGAGTCAATAATGCCACAGAAAACCTGCTTTATTCACTTGCATTTCTGAGCATATTCTGTTAACGGTCCAGCGCACCGATGCTAATGCTCATGGCTAATATTCCCCACTCGCGCGCCCCGTGACCTCGTCATCTTCAATAAAGCCCGTTGAGACAGCAGCAGAAGAAGAGAAAGCCACAGCTCAGAGAAAAGAAAACCTGCAACAATCCAGCGCTCAAACCCAGCAGAACACAGCCGAGAAACACGGCCCGCGGCGATGTGCTGCAGAAATGAGATCGGGCAAAACAAACGGTTTTATTGGAGCAAAAGATCAAAATAATTCAACGGAGAGAGAAATTAGATATGCAAATGCGAGCGGGTTTTGAATTTACCAACATGTGTAGAGTTAAAAGCACAAACCCTAAGGCTCTCATTTTCTTTTCCACACAGGTCGCTGCCTTGAATGTGGAAGCACACACAGATAACGCTGCTTTTTAATGAATATGCTTATTCCGGCTACACGTCTTTCTCTCATTCCTCTGCGTTTCTGACCGGCCACACAGCGCCGGCCGACATGAAGGCAAGCATTGATCTGAGTTTGCTCTGTGCAGAGTTTATTAGCCGCTTAAACTCATCTGAAGTTATGGACTGGCGTGACCCGCGGGCCGGATCCGGGATGAACTCTCTGAGGTCGCATCGGTTTAATTGCAGAGCGCCGAGATGTGTGTGAGTCAGCGTTACTGTAAGTGGAGTGTGTTGTGAAGAACTGCGCCGTCTGGACCGACCTGTCGATTGATCAAGATAAATGAAGAGCAGCGGCCGGTTAATGAACTACAGCACTGGAATGTGAATCTTACAATTTAGCAGCAAGTACTTTTAAGACTCATGTTTATAAACACACACACACTCACGCGGACACACACACTCACAAACACACACGGACATACACACACTCACACAAGGACATACACACACTCACAAACACACTCACACACAGATATACACACACTCACAAACACACACTCACATAAGGACATACACACACTCACAAACACATTCACACACGGACATACACACACTCACAAACACGCACACACTCTCTCTCACACACATACACTCACACACACACACACACACACACACACACACACTCTCTCTCACACACACACACTCACACACGGACATACACACACTCACAAACACGCTCAAAAACACACGTTCTCAAACATACACTCACACATGGACATACACACACTCACAAACACGCACACACTCTCTCTCTCTCTCACGCACATACACTCACACACGGACATACACACACTCTCACACACACACACATACCCTCAAAAACACACTCTCTCAAACACACACTCACACACGGACATACACACACTCACACTATCTCTCACACACACATACACACGGACATACACACACACACTCACTCTCACTCTCTCTCTCTCTCTCACACACATACACTCACACATGGACATACACACACTCACAAACACGCACACACACTCTCTCACACACACACTCACACACACGGACATACACACACTCACAAAACACGCTCAAAAACACACACTCTCAAACATACACTCACACATGGACATACACACACTCACAAACACGCACACACTCTCTCTCTCACACACATACACTCAAACATGGACATACACACACTCACAAACACGCACACACACTCTCTCTCTCACGCACATACACTCACACACGGACATACACACACTCTCTCTCACACACACACACACACACACACCACACACACACACACACGCTCAAAAACACACTCTCTCAAACACACACTCACACACGGACATACATACACACACTCACAAATACGCACACACTCTCTCTCACACACACATACACACGAACATACACACACACACACACGTAGTCAGATATAGCCCTTTATTTAGCTCGTGGTGTTGTGAGTGTGTGAGCTCAGGAGAAAACGCCCTCATTAGCATTAGCATGAGCAGCGTCAGGCCGCTAGCAAACGCTCCGGCTCAGGGTCACGGAGTCACACTTTTATTTGTCCTGCGCTGTCGACGACGGCCCTGAAGAGGCGAGAACAGTCGTCGAGAGAGCGCTTGTGCTCATCTTCATGTCAGGAGCGTTCAAACTGCCCTGTAGCTTCTCCAGCGGGTCACAGCGATACATATTACATGTCCATTATTCATATCTGCGCACAGGGCTTCGGGAGTTATTACTTTTCAGCGCTTTTTTGTAGGAAAATCTGCGCAATTCTACAGAATGGACACAAACAAGTGTACGACAGTAAATGAGCCAAAATATTTAAATGGGTCATCAGATGTAAAATTCATTTTTATATTGTGTTTGCATATAAATGTGTCTGTGCAGTGTGTGGACACACAACCACCATACAATGAAAAAAATCCATTCACTCCTTTTTTTTTTATCAAGCCGTTCGGATTTTATGAGCACTGTGATGTCATAATGCTCATGCTCCGCCCACGACCAATGACAGACTGTCCCGTATTAGCATATTTCTGCCCTCAGCCATTCGACACCCACCATTTTTAGTGCTGGCAAAATTAACAAAAAAATGTAACGCACTTAATGCATCCATTTTTCTCGTCAATATGATCACGTACTTATTCATGCAAATGCTTTTAAACCATACAAGTGTGATAAGACACAAAAGAGAACTGTGAATATCCTGTCTGTGTGACACACGCACGCACACACACACACACACACACACACACACACACACACAGACACACACACACGCTTCAGACAGCGCTTACACAGACAAAAACACACAATTATCCCAAAATGGTCGTTTTGTCGAGTATCCTCGCAAGCACAATCTTAAATGAGTTCAACTAAAGGCGGGCGTAAGCGCTGCGAGTTCGGACACTCGGGAGGTCGTGAGATATTGCACACGTTACGAGTCAGAGAGAGAGAGGTGTGTGTGTGTGTGTGTATGCGCACACTGTATGGTTACTGTATGGTTGATTCCATTAATTTTGTGAATTAGTAAGTTTCGTTTTGAAGAAATATACAGCTGAGTATCGTCGGCATAACAGTGAAAGCTAATTCCATGTTTCCTAATGATATCTCCTAATGGTAGCATATACAGAGTGAACAGCAGCGGTCCTAATACTGAGCCTTGTGGTACGCCATACTGAACTTGTGATCGATAAGACATCTCTTCATTTACTGCTACAAACTGATAACGGTCAGATAAGTATGATTTAAACCATGCTAGTGCAATTCCACTAATGCCAACATAATGTTCGAGTCTATTTAAAAGAATGTTGTGGTCAATGGTGTCAAATGCAGCACTAAGATCCAGTAATACTAATAGAGAGATACAACCACGATCGGATGATAAGAGCAAATCATTGTGACTTCATTATATCTAGCCTGTGACGTGGTTGTGTATGATTTGCCAATAGGGATAGCCTATACGCTGGTGAAAATCGGGCAGACTCCCCAAATTTTTTAAACATGTTTAAAAATTATCGGGTGGTCGGGAGGTGCTCGTAACATGCTCGGCTCGTAATTCCTCTCACACACTGCGAGCCGCGACCATCACCGATTTCCACTCGATTTCTCCCGAGTGAAAAAAATCATCTGCAAGCTCGTAAAAAACAGCAAAAATCGCACCTTGTACGCCCAGAGGTGGGTAGAGTATCCAAAAACTGTACTCAAGTAATAGTACAAGTACTTAAAGAAATATTTACTCAAAGTAAAAGTAATAATCTTAATACTTAATACTTGAGTAAGAGTAAAAAAAGTAACCAATGAGAAAACTACTCAAGTAGCTAGTTACTAGTTACTTCGGATCATAGGCCTATGTGATATATAAAACATGATATTATTTAGATATTTTTTAAATGACTATTATTATCATAATTAGATAGGCTATCTTTGCCACAAAAACAGAAGATACTAGCATTATTTCTGCCATCTGTAGCCCGAAAATCATTGCCTGTCCTTTGGTTTGTATAATAGTAACTTATACAACTACAGTTGGATTATTAGACAATGTCGTAATATAGTGAATCTGCAGAGTTTTGCATTTAAAGGCATGTAAAGGGAAACATTGACACAGAGAAGAAAGAGTTAAAACTCTTCACATGTGCTCGCGCTGACCGCTACTGAACATCTGAACACAAACGACGATCAAACGTACATCGACGGATCTTCTTCTGTCTGTTCTCCAAAATGTAATCAAATATATATTTCTGCAAGCATGTTTAAACTGGTCAACAGTGTCTAAGGCAGGCAAAGGCATTCATTTTCAAGTTGAGTTCGCACGCCACTGCGCAGATGGCGGGATGGCGGGTGTTCATTTCATATGTGGACAATGGTAGCTTATTGTATAAAGTAATGTATATGTCCAAAAAAAACGTTAATGTCATTCTTTGAAGTAGTGCTATCATATCGTAATAATCTGTTTGGTTGTAAAATGTATTACCTGAATGAAATTAAATCGAATATCGTCCTGTGGAATCATTCATTCAC
Organism: Phoxinus dragarum; assembly: GCA_033366665.1. NCBI lineage: Eukaryota > Metazoa > Chordata > Actinopteri > Cypriniformes > Leuciscidae > Phoxinus > Phoxinus dragarum. Next base: position 12,055 of record JARPMJ010009102.1, on the reverse strand, counting down.
AGACAGCTTACGAAGATGTTCAACTAATAAAGATCTTCATCGCTGGCAAAAATGATGCATTTGCAGATTTGCTTTCACTTGACTGAACTGTAGGTCCACGGCCACTTTATCCAACGCTCTTGATGTTCTTCCTGTTACGACTCCGAGTCGAGTGTGAATTGAAAGCGCTTCAGACGATTCAGTGCGTACAGGAAACTGAACAGATTAAACAAACTGATTCGCAAACCGATTTAAACAGATCTGCCAACTTGTTTGATGAAGTCTTTGAAAAGAATCGACTCAAAAGAGTGATTCATTTGTGAATTGAGCATCGCTCATGCCCAGAAAAAAGATACAGCGCGCTTGGAATAAACTACGCATTTAACAACATGTAGGCCTATTGCATTAAAATAAAGTAACGAGAGGAACGTCGCTCAACGTAACGAAGTAAAAGTACAGTTTTTTTTATTAGAAATGTAGGCTACTCGAGTTAAAGTAAAAGTACCCACATTTAAATCTACTCTTAAAAGTAAAATTTTCCCCCAAAAATACTCAAGTAAATGTGGTGTGCGGTGGGGTGGTGATGGCGCATTGGATAAGACACATGCCTTTGGTGTGAGAGACCCGGGTTCGAATCCACTGTGAGACACCAATGTGTCCCTGAGCAAGACACTTAACCCCTAGTTGCTCCAGAGGCGTGCGACCTCTGACATATATAGCAATTGTAAGTTGCTTTGGATAAAAGCGTCAGCTAAATGAATAAATGTAAATGTAATGTAACGAAGGAAATGTACTTTGTTACTACCCACCTCTGTGTACGCCCACCTTAAGTCTTAAAGTCCCCCTGTGGTGTAAAATCAAGCTTTTAATGTTGTTTATGTGTCTATGTGGAGTTTTTAATAGCCTATGCTTTAAGACACACCATGTGTAAGTTCATAAGTCGACAGCATTGCTGAGTATTTTCTGCTTAAAACTGCAGTGAACCAAAGACAAAAACACTCAAAAACACAGTTTGAAATCGCTGGTGTTTCTGACGTCACACATTGCCATGTAACCAATCAGATCAACGTGTGATCGTCAACCAGTGAATCTCTGAGTGAGTGAGTGAGTGAGTGGAGGCGGGACTCATTTGCATATTCATAGAACCGCGAATACTAAATGAGGCAAGGGTGTCGAGTTACATATTTTAAGGCATGAAGATTTTTCTTAAGGTTCAAGGATTTTTTTTTTTAAATGTCATTTTGGTGATCAAAGATGAGTTTTAAGGGATTAAATTGTTGACTTAATGTTAGGCGCGATTAATCGTGATTAAGTATAGAAATCTTTTTTGATTAATTTAAATTCTTTTTTTTTTTTGATTGACAGCTCTAGTTATTTTCCGTAGTGGTCCAGAATCGGCATGGGAGAATCATGATATCGATTTTAAACAAAACAAAATAGTGATTCTTAATTTATCCAGAATCGTGCAGCTCTTCTGTGCAGAAGGCTAGTGTTCATTTCCCATAAGTGCCCGATCAATAACCGTGTGGGCAGAGATTTCAATGCCCAGCAAAGGCCAATAGAGCCTCAAACAAAACAGGACAAAAATATCTCATTGCAAGCTGCAAAAAACCCCAAGCATTATCGGCTGTTCCTGATGTATATTCCCTTCCATCGTACAATGTCATTATATGTTGTCTGCCCAGCCAGCGTTCCAGTCTATTTATAATGGAGCGTCACAATGAGCTGCTCTTGTTGTCTTTATTAAATACTAGATACTAGAGATTGGCATGGGGAACTTTCCATAAGATCATCACTCAATGCAAATCAAACTATTCGGCTAACTGAGATAAAACCATGCCAATCTCTAGGTGTGGTGAAGGGTGTGTGAGGATGTGCAGATATTTTTTAGGTCCTGTTCTTCGTGATCCTGTTTTTTAAACTGTAGCTAGTGTGTAATGTTGCTGTTAGAGCATAAATAATACCTGTAAAATTATAAAGCTCAAAGTTCAATGCCAAGCGAGATATTTGATTTAACAGAAGACCCCTTTCAAAGCCGACAGCGAAGGACTACATCCTCTACTTCCTGCTTTAATGACGTCACTAGAACAGTTTTTTGACTAAGCTCCGCCCACAGGAGTACACAAAAGGGGGAGTGGTCGTTGTTGCGCTCCTACAGAGAAGAGGAAGAGTTGTGTTTGTAGAGTGTTTGTCGCCATGTCGTCGAGACGCGGTTATTTTCATCCCGGAGTCAAATCACCTTTGTTTGGCCAGGTTTACAATAACACTGAGCGCGTGCATCTCCACGTTACGGTAAGAGGCGGGACCTTTCCGGGCAACGTGCGCTAAGCTGCTGTCCAATCACAACACAGGAACCGCTGGCACAATCAGAACTCGTTACGTATTTCTGAAGGAGGGACTTCATAGAACAAGGAAGTCATACAGTCAAAACAGCGGTATACATTTTGTGAAAAATACTATGTTTTTTTACACGCGAAACATGAACACATGTTATATTGCACACTGTAAACACAATCAAAGCTTCAAAAACACAGGAAAAATGGGACCTTTAATCCCAGAGGCCACGGGAGCATTATCAGGATGCATAGTATCCTGGATTAAAAACGTATTAATCTGCCTACCTCTATGGAATTTAACATCGGGGTGTCCTGACTTATGCACACTGTGTTTTAAGGAAAAACATTATTTATTTACGATACATTATTCATTCACAAAGAAATTGATGTCCTTAAAGGTTGGAGTTTTCCTCATTTCTTTATTAAGGCATTTGATAAATTTCCAAAAGATGATTTTTTATTCTTCTTTTTAGTCATCTTTAGCATGGGTGTGTTCACTTATGCATAGCACTGTATATTCCCTTTTAGTTTTCATCATAAAATGTCATTATATGTTGTCTGCCCAGCCATGCGTCCCACTCTTGTTGTCTTTATCCGAAGCGAGGATGACTTTATTAGCAGCGGGAGGATTCATGTTGGTGTCAGGGCCACTGAGCCATCCGTCTTTCTCCCGAGAAGTGCAGAGATGAGTTGTGTCTTCTCCAATCCCGCGGCCATATATTTAACTCCAATCTCTGTCACCGCCCCCGCAAGCTTGGAGGAGACCAATTTTCTATATTCAGCCGACAGCTTGAAAATGAACATTAAATATTGATCGCGGGTTACGTGACAAGCGCTGGGATGCTGTGAACCCTCCGGTCAGCCGGATTTATTTTGGCCGGAGCTATTTTTGGCCGTGTCTTCCAGCGGTTTGTGGCATTATGAGTCGAGAGCCTTTCCCTCGGAGTAATTCAGCCTTTAAATGTTTATCGGGTAAACATTTCAAAACCAAGCAGGCGAGACTCAGGTGATCAATGGTGTTCGAGAACACGCTTCGTTTGGCATTAATAATGCACCATAAAAGATTATGAAAACAAGATTGAGTCAGTGTTATTATTAACTAAAACTAATACAATCGTTCTCGTATATCTAAAATAATTAATAATTCTAAAATATAAAACTTACACCTAAAAAACTTTAGAACTAAGTGTACTGAAGACTAAGTGTACTAAAATACTTTTAAGATGAAGCTCTAAAATGACTAAAACTGAAATATAATCAAAGCTAAATAGAAATATGAACAAGACAAACACACAAAATTACAAGATTAAACTAAAATTAAAATGTTAACTAAAATTTAAATATTAAAGGGGTCATGACATGAGAAACCAAATTTGCCTTGATCTTTTGGTATATAAGAGGTCTTTGTACCATTAAAACGTCCTGCAAGTTTCATAGCTTAAGACGTCAGCAGCCATATCACCCTGTAGCCCAAGACTGGTTCCCACTGAAGCTAAGCGGGGCTGAGCCTGGTTAGTACCTGGATGGGAGACCTCCTGGGAAATCCAGGTTGCTGCTGAAAGAGGTGTTAGTGAGGCCAGCAGGGGGCGCTCACCCTGTGGTCTGTGTGGTCCTAATGCCCCAGTGTAGTGACGGGGACACTATACTGCCAAAAGAGCGCCGTCTTTCGGATGAGACGTTAAAACCGAGGTCCTGACTCTCTGTGGTCATTAAAAATCCCAGGATGTCCTTCGAAAAAGAGTAGGGGTGTAACCCCGGCATCCTGGCCAAATTTGCCCCTGGCCTCTGTCTATCATGGCCTCCTAATCATCCCCATATACTGATTGGCTTCATCACTGTCTCCTCTCCACCAGTAAGCTGGTGTGTGGTGGGCGTTCTGGCGCAATATGGCTGCCGTCGCATCATCCAAGTGGATGCTGCACATTGGTGGTGGTTGAGGAGATTCCCCCCTTCTATGTAAAGCGCTTTGAGGTCTCAGATAAAGCGCTATATAAATGTAACAAATTATTATTATTATTATTACGTCCTCCCCATTATAAACGAATCATTTATTTAATCAAGCTCTAAATACAGCTCGTTCTGGATCCATGGTAAGAAGTGACGTCACGGTACGAAGTGACGTACCAGCGTTTGCATATGACCGCCTCCAGCGCAAGACAACTACGCTCATTTCGTATCATTGTCGCGCCCGCGCGCCGCGCGCCTCACAAGCGTTCAGTCGACGGACAGCGAGTGGGTCTGTGTACAGGGAAATTACGATGCCGCAGATGTGCTGTTCCTGCTGTGGACAAACAACATCTTTGAATACGCTGCGAAAGATCCAGACGTCAGGGAAAAATGGATGCACTTTATTTTTTGCGGACGTCCCAGTCACTGCAGTGTTAGTTTAAGCGTTTGTTCTATAGGCCTACATTTTAAGGATGACTGTTTTGAGCTTTGCCAGAAAACTGTTGCTCAAAGATAAGTCCGTGCCGACTATTCTGGGCTCAACATCGACGACGCAAACTGTAAGTAATGTATTAAAACTTTAAACTACTTTTTAAATACGCTGAAAGATCCAGTCGTCAGGGGAAAATGGATGCACTTTATTTTTTGCGGACGTCCCAGTCACGGCAGTGTTCTATACATTAATCTATACATGACTGTTTTGAGGAAAAAATCCCAATGATGCTTGGCTTTGCCAGAAAACTGTTGCTCAAAGATGTTGCTTTATCAATGCTGCATCTTCAAAGATGGCCTGTCTGTGCATGCATTTTTGTCCGTGGTACACCCTATCATTTCATTGGAATTAGTTCAATAATGTTAAACTGTTAGCAAATAAAGCTATAGGATAATTATGCAACAATAATCCGTTTTCAAGTGTCTCGGGTAATTTTTTTTTATTAATCAAAATAGTTTCACTTTCCATGTGGACACGGGCTGATCCAGTCTTCGTTGTTGTGGTCATGGTTCATTTTCCTCTGATTCCTCATCTTGATTCCGGCTCAAACTTATACGGTTTATCATTGCAAGAGCCATCGCTTCGCATGCATCAGCCACTATTAAACAGTTACGCCGAATCCGCAAATGTTCTGGCTGGGGGCGTTAATAATTGATGCATAGGCACTGACGTTAGCCAATCATAACAGTGGGCGTTAACACTGAACTCTTAAAGGGGAAACACCCCCAAAACAGACTGTTTGAATCAGAGGATGAGAAACAGGGAAAAGGTCATAAATCACTACATTTTAAAAGTTTTTTGTAAAAAAACTATAGTAATACTATAATTGCACCTAAGGGAACATAATAATAAAATAAAAAAAACCATGTCATGACCCCTTTAAAAGTTATATCAGTGCTGTCAAATCGATTAATCACATCTAACATAAAACTTTGTTTATATAATATATTTTTTTATATTAATAAACATTTAGAAACACACGTGTATATATATATTCATTAGTTTCAAATTATTATATATATATATATACACACACAAATACACTGTGCACACATATATATATATATGCAGTATATATACCTACACACAATATACACACACACACACACATATATATATATATATATATATATGCACAAACTTTTATTAGATGTGATTAGTCACGATTACTTGATTTGACAATATTAATTTATATACAAATGTATAATAAATATTTCTATATATGAAATCACAATTGACTATTTACTTTCTTGATGCATGTATTATATATATACATATATTCATTAGTTTCATATTAATTATTTATATATAAGTACATGTTGGTGTTGTATAAATATATATTATATATATATATATATTTTACACATATTATTGTGTATATATTATTATATATTATATGTATATATGTGTGTATATATATACATATATACAAAAGCACAAACTTTTGTTGGATGTGATTAGTCGCGATTAATTGATTTGACAGTACTAATTTATAAACAAATGTATATACATTTTTTATATAAAATATGAAATCACAATGAACTATTTACTTTCTTAATGCATGTTCCTGCTCTTACTCTCATAATCTTTCGTCACAATATATAACCTCGCTTTTCCTCTGAAAGAACTTCGGCTGATATCACAAATCCCTGGATTTTCACCTCCAATTCCCCCCCCGTCCACCCTTTTCCTGATAGATAACATCAAGCCTCTCCACATCTGCTTTCTGGATATATCAGATTTCACTCTGAAATCAAATGCATCACATTACAGAAGTGAAATGGATTGTGTCATGTTGGCATACATGCAAATCAATTATAAACTACTTCACTAAAGCAATATTGCACTTTCAAAAGCCTGTTGATATCGTTACTTGAAGGATCAAACGTGGTAAAACACAGACCTCTGACTCCAGCAGAGCAATAACTACACGCTCCGCTGCATAAATGATGCTTGTTCACAGACGCTTTATATCTGTGCATCTCATTTAAAACCAGAAGGTGATTTGTGTTGATCTGCCAGAGGCCTCGGAGCGCCCACTTAGTTCACTTGTTTGAACAACCGGCCCTGATTACGCCATAACATTACTTATGTCCTGTGCAAGCTGCATGACAGTAAAGCTCGGATCCAGATTCATAAATATGAAGATTTACTGGTATGTCTCAAGCAGAGGCAAGATTCTTTCATCAAAAGATTATGCTTTAATCAACTAACATTATCATCATGAGCATGCAGAGAATTGTTAACCACTCATCCATGATCAGGTCTTGAAATCCTGCATCAACATCATCAGAGTGATAATAATATCAGACAAATAATAGCATACTGTACATTAAAATCAAAGAAATTGTTCTTGATCTCGACTTCATCCCCAGTACATCTACTCAAACTGCACAGATTCAAGAACTACAACATCAATGTCCACATCTGCACTCGTGATGTTTGATTCTCCAACGAATCATTTCGAGCCGGTTTGATTATAATGCCCTTTTCACAGGATGTAAAATAAGTCTCTGATGTCCCGAGAGTGTGTATGTGAAGTTTTAGCTCAAAATACCCCACAGATATTTTATATATCATGTTAAAATCGTCACTTTTGAGGGTGAGCAAATACACACCGCTTGTGTCTGTCCCTTTAAATGCAAATGAGCTGCTGCTCCCGGCACAGGGGGCGGAGCTACAACAGCTTGTGTCCTTTTACCTCTCACACACACACACACACACACCACACACACACACACACACGCACTGAAAATTACAATGTTTATGTTCAAACCGGAGTCAGAATGATGGAGAGACTCGAGAAGAAGTGACAACATGTAGAAGAACAGGACATTTCTGAATGGTTAGTGGATGAATTTATGAAGCTTATGTGTAGTTATCTTCTAGTCATTGATTAGCATATTCTGTCATGATAATCTATAAATCGTGTTCAGGGGGCGGGGTTTATGTAAATTTTAGGGTTGGTGATGTCACTAACCCGGGAGGAATGTCGTGTAGTTCCTACCAGCCGTTTGTTGTAGTCCTTAAAAAACTATTTCTTTAAAAGCAAATATCTCCCTTTGCTCTGAACTTTGAGCGTTGTAACTTTGCAGATGTTGTTTATGATCAAACAGCAACATTACACACTAACTACAGTTAGAAACGTCAAATCATAATCAACCACCCCTTTAAACGAATCATTCCGAGATGGTTCACAGAATCAAACAATGAGCAGCTCCAGCAATGAACGAATCAAACCTGGCAGATTAAAAAGCAGAGTTAGAATCGGCTCAGTTGGTTCTTTTGAGTCTGTCTTCTTTTATTTGTTCATTTCGAACCGATTCTTTTGTTCATTTCGAACCGATTCTTTTGTTCATTTCGAACCGATCTTTTGTTCGATAACCCATCTGGACTGCTCATTGGCTCATTATTACCGGCTTGAAAATGATTAGTTCAAGAATCAAACATCCTCACAACTCTCATGAGTATAACAAAGGGCTGATGGAAATTTGGGAATCTTCTAACAGGAATATAATTAAGATAAGGATTTATTTGTGATATTTCAAATAGCCTATTTCATTATTAGTCAAATACTCCCACTCAATAAATTCATTTAAATAAATATATAACAAATAAAAATAATTTTCAAAATAAATATCCCTACATTGCAAAAGCTCTAGTTTCCTATTTCAATGCTTTGTATTATTAGACTGGCTGTTTAAACTGCAGTTTTGCTAAAATGTCTGCACAGGTTGTAATCAGTGATGTGAGAAACAAAGCTTCTAGAAACTCTGAATCAATTAACACAATTGCTTTGCAAACGATTCACTGTTTGAAGCACTAAAAACATCACAGGCTGATGATGGGATCTGCTGGTAAAACGGCAAAAAAATTAATAAGATCAGCCCAAACACCTTTTAATAATTACCTGCAAATATATGCATGAAAGTGTAATGTATTAAAAGTACTAAATAAACATACCATCCAATATCCAGGCCAGTATCATCCTCCTTTTCCTCAGTATACATGCTTAAGTATTAAAATGCATTACATTATTTAAAAAAATAACCGACATTAGGCCTATAAAATGGACCATTAGACAAACCATTGTTCGAAACAGTGACGTAATGAAGCCTCGTTCGGTGAAATCACGTGATTTGGCAAGTTTGATATAAGCTCTGCACTGTTTCGAAACAAAATAATTGAAAGTTGATGAAAATTAGCAACGGATTCTGCCACTGATTCATTTTTTATGATGGCAGTTAAGTTTCCAAATCCATATTTGTGACAACAGCTTTAAAACAATGTGAATTTGATTTCTGTGGGTTTGTCATTTATCAAAAGACAACAAATGATGATGAAAAAACACATGAAATCAGACGCACAACAGATATCAGATTTTAATCGGATTTCAAATCACTTTTAAAGGGGATTTGGATCCAGCTTGAGAAATCAGATTTATGAAAAAACTAAACCGATTGGCAAAAATAATTATTAATTATTAAATAAATCATTTAAAGCCTATAGTGTCAACACAAGCACCATAATGTCACATGCAATAAATTTAAATAAGCTTTAGAGAAAAGCATGGATGCCATTAAATATTCCCATGGTTATTTTTCATTAAAATATGCCTTTAAAAAAAACTAGAAGACTTCTCGCCAGCCTGTGATTCAGGATTTCACATCCAGTGCGACGGGATAAAAACCTCCTGGAGGAATCAGATGTGTGTCCTGAAACATAAAATACCTTTCAGCTTTAACATTAAATTAAACTGTTCATTTGTCCAACGGTTTATTGAACGAGGCACCGCTAATAATGTGACAGTGTTACTCAGCTTTTAAAGTAAATTGACCGAGACCCCGCTTTAATTCAATCTCTTCCTGCTTTTAAGATGTTAAAGTCAACATGCATTCAATTCACAATATTATTCTCGTGAATAATGGAGACTCTTTACACCATCAAATCCATTCTTTGTGAATAAAATTGAGAATTGTATCTTCTCTTTGAATATCTTTTTTGAATACAGACGTTAAAGGAGAACTCCGGGCAATTTTTAAGTTAATCTTGATCGCTTTGTGAGTTCTGTCTATAGAAAAAAACCCGAACCGGATTGGTGCTTGCAACACGAGCTGCTACCCGCTAATGCCCAGAGCTCACTCAGCTAACGGCAGTTATGGGGCATATTCATAAAGAGTGTTTTTGTGCCTCTTAACAGACACAACATGCTATTAAAATGTCTGTCCAACATGAACCGGGTCCTTACATGACAACAAGATGCGTTTAGCAACTTAGCCATTGTTTAAATTCACCTAATAGTGTTTTAGAGACGGCTAGCTGTAGTCCTCGCTCTGAAGTCCCGTGGGAACTCGCGTTGTAGCCGGTTGTGTGTGTGAAGAGTGTGAGGCTAGTTCTTCGTCTGTATACTCGGGTTCAAATAAATAAGGACGACCATCAAACTCAAAAGCCTCTTCCATGTGTTCAAAATCTTCTATATTCTCCATAGTTACGCTACGAACCATTTCTTCTTCATTTGTGAGCAACTCCGATCATCACTCTTCACACACACGACGCTCCTCCTCCTGCACACACTTCTATTCACCTTTCCCGGCTACAACGCGAGTTCCCACGGGACTTCAGCGCGAGACTACAGCTAGCCGTCTACAACACTATTTAGGTGAATTTAAACAATGGCTAACTTGCTAAACGCATCTTTTTGTCATGTAAGGACCCTGTTCATGTTGGACAGACATTTTAATAGCATGTTGTGTCTGTTAAGAGGCACAAAAACACTCTTTATGAATATGCCCCATAACTGCCGTTACCTGAGTGAGCTCTGGGCATTAGCGGTAGCAGCTCCGTGTTGCAAACACCAATCCGGTTCGGGTTTTTCTTCTATAGACAGAACTCACAAAGGTATATCGATCAAGATTAACTTAAAAATTGCCCGGAGTTCTCCTTTAAAGGGTTAGTTCACCGAAAAATGAAAATAATGTCATTAATGACTCACCCTCATGTCGTTCTAAGCCCGTAAGACCTCCGTTCATCTTCGGGACACAGTTTAAGATATTTTAGATTTAGTCCGAGACTTTTCTGTCCCTCCATTGAAAATGTATATACGGTATACTATCCATGTCCATAAAGGTAATAAAGACATCATCACAGTAGTCCATATGACATCAGTGGGTTAATTAGACATTTTTGAAGCATCGAAAATACATTTTTGTCCAAAAATAACAAAAACTACGTCTTTATTCAGCATTGTATTCTCTTCCGGGTCTGTGTGAATCCGCGTTCAGGACTCCGCAGTGACGCTGCTGACGTAAGACGCTGATGACGTGTTATCCGGTGCGCCCGAGCTTCGTTTACAGTCTGAGGGAGACGCACGATGTAAACAAAACAATCTTCGCAAACATGTCTAAGGATTTCGACACAGAGGAAGACTTGCATTTTGTTGCCCATCAATATTTATTTGAACCCGAATACACGGACAAGATAACACGTCAGCACGTCTTACGTGTATACATGTTCAATGGAGGGACAGAAAGCTCTCAGACTAAATCTAAAATATCTTAAACTGTGTACCGAAGATGAACGGAGGTCTTACGGGCTTGGAACGACATGAGGGTGAGTCATTAATGACATTATTTTCATTTTGGGTAAACTAACCCTTTAAGTGTGTAAATGCCGTTCTGTGACTTTTGAGCCTCTGGAAAGAAGCTTCATGGCAGTTTCCGAGGGTCTTTGTGTCTCACACAGATGGCTGAGACGAAGCTTCAGCTGTTTCTCCTGATCACGACCGAAGCGCAGCTGTGATCCACATGTTCTCTAACACCACTCCTGCTTTTCACTCCGCAGAACCAGACGCTTCGACATGCTGCACGTGTCCAGAGGAGACGGGGACTCTTCTCTGCTGGAGATGCTTCAATATCAAAGGAGTCCTTGAGACTCTATATCAAAGACGGCTTCGGCCCTCGTGAGCCACACTGAATCCCGCATGGAGTGTGTGTGTGTGTGTGAGTGTGTGTGTGTGTGTGTATGAGAGTGTGTGTGTGTGGAGAGAAGAAACACAGTGAAGGTTGTTCTAGTTTTCTCCTGTAGTTTCCAGCGTGAACACATCCGTCACACAGCACGTTCACAACCGCTGGACGCCACTGTAGTGCAGATGACATGTTTACATGTTGGTTGCTGGTGGTTGCCAGGGTGTTGCTATGTGGTTGCATCACTTTTAGAAGAAAAATGCAACTCGAAAAATGAGAATAATATTGTGCAAAAGTTAATTTATTTCAGTAATTCAACTTAAAAGGTGAAACTAATA
>JARPMJ010009101.1:0-29640 GCA_033366665.1 Phoxinus dragarum | reverse complement strand
GATCGAATCGGTCACTGATTCACTGACCCATTCATGAACAATCACTAATGCCACCTCTAAGATGATGCATCATTTAATAAGTTAAGAAAAAGTTGAACTCAATATTCATTCATTCACATCTCTGGCATTAAGTCACTAAAAAAAAAATATGAGAAATTTGCAATGTGCTTTAGGTGCACAAATATTAATAAAATAAAATAGGATTTTTTTATTCACTGGGAACACTGTAAAGTAACAAAACTTGCTTAATCTAAAATAAAAAAGTAAAAGGAAATAAAAAAATGTGACAGACCAGCAACTGCTGGCCAAGCAGGATCTTATAACTTCATACAGTGCCATGTTTGAGCATTGAAAATCAGTTCACCCATGTGTCCTGTCAAAGGTAGAGTTGCAGCCCAGCCCCCAGCACTAATTACCAAATCATACCATTTGTATATTTACAATGTGGTTGTTTTTTCAGGAGTGATTTTTGTTCTTTCAGTTTCACCGTCATTAATTTGCACCATCTGTCTCACACTGATGTCAGAGTGAGGTGACACAACGAGGTGTCTGTTGTCTATTTTTAGCTCCATAACGAGGAATCGTCAGAGAGAAGTCTGCATGCCACTCAGACACCTCCACCCAGCCGCTACTGGACCATATGGCTAGGAGGTGGGGGACACAGTGCCTTACTGGACACTGGGGCAGAGGGTGGACGAGTTCACAATGATTGTATCGGTAACTTAAGCCCCATATACAGTAATGCCATGTGATCTGCACAGGGAAACAGTCGTGAATAGGGTACTAAATCAGAATGGTTCCATAAACAGTGTATGCATAGTGTGCATTCTTCCGCTGTGGACGAAACAACAGTTCTAAAATAGCCTACTTATTAACTCAACGGCTCCGCTACTGAATCTACAGTGCAAAACAGAAAGCACTAAAGTGTAGTCTGACTTTTTAATGAGCCTGTTCTTTTTAGTGAATCAAAGACACAGATCAACAAGTGTAGTCACGATTCCTGAACAAAGTTTTCTTTTTAGGGAATCATCCGAAGTTCACCCACACCAAATGTCGAAGCACTAACCCAAACGTCTAAAAGGCTCTGACACAAATGACAAATTTAAATATATGCATTATAATTTTTGTAAGAGGTATAATAAAAAAGAATAAATAATAGTAAATAAATTAATGAATAGTATTCTACGCAAATAAACGGCAATTATTAGACTGAATTTATGCCGTCTCGAAACAGACCGTGAAAAGTCACTCAAATGTCTGTGAAAAAAACAACGTTTTATTATAATTTGGCAATGGAATTGGACTTCTAATTTTTTCAAATGTTTACTATATATTTTCCTTAAAATAATAATTAATGGAACCATTACACAACCATGATCATTAAGAAAATCTAAATCATTCTATTTTTAAGGTGCTGTTGACAATCACTAAACTTCTTGAGCCAAGGCTGTATAAATTGCCCTTAGCTATACCATACCATAATTGCTGGAGTTTTTGTATTGTAAGAAAATAACCATAATGCACAGACCTGGAGCATCCTCATCGGACCTCAGGCCGGTGGGTAGGATAGGGGTTCATTAGCTTTTCATAAGATATAACATCAAAAGGAACTGATCTGTTTCATGGACTGGCTTTTTAACATTAGACATGTGGTACTTGCGATGTTGATGCAATCTGCCTCAATTTCACTTGTAATGAGGCCTTTGGTCTCCGAACACTTAACAGAATAGACGGTCTCAGATGCTACAGGAAATTAGAAATATGAGCCAAATCAACTGTTGAGAGCTGTGTGCTGCAGTTTGACTGGCATATGAATGGATGCACAGGAAGTGAGGGAGTAGGGACAATGATCTCCGCACTGCCAACTGCTTCACGAGCGCACGGCGAAGGCAGCGATATATCACTCACTCAGATAGCTCGGTGCGTGTGTTAATCCAGTTCGCTCCATGCATCTCTGCTTGTGTGTGTGTGTGATATGTAAACGATTGACTCGCGCAGCATGACTAATTAAATGCCTATGGAATGTTAGGAGCAATGTGCAGATTGCTGCTGGCGCACACGCCATGCTTAATTCAGCGTCACTGCATAAAGGGCTTCTAATCTGATGTCAGAGCCATTGGCAAACAGCGGGACCTGGCAGAGGAAAGACCCACTGGAAAGCATTTCCACTCTCACATACGCACACATACCTGTAAGCAGAGACACTAGCTTGTTTCACAAACTGTTAATGCTATGATCAATAAGTAATGGCAACATATGTTATATTCATTAACTAATCAAAATAATTTAACCAATTAAAAAAAAAAAAGTTAATCAAGGTTCAACTTTAAAAATGAGTTCAAATGACTCATACAGTGAATTAGATACTTCAATTACACTGACTTTAAAGTGCACACTACAAGGCTGAAGCAACAAATAACAGCCAAGAAATTGTGAGAGAGCAGAAGTGCACAAGAAGAGGGTGAGAGAGTCAAGAATGTTACATTCAGAATCAACTTGTGTTCTATAAGGAAGATAATTGTTTGAACATGCGGGAAGATAAATCTCCTGTTTTTGTCCTGACAGAAAGATCCTAATAACCTTGCAAGTGTTTCACAATAGATAAGAAGATAAAAATAGATAAAAATAGATAAAAAATAGATCAAATAGATACATTGAAATAAATTTCAATATGAAAAAATGTCTTATCAAAAACTTCCTGTCACGTGCACATCTTGGATCGCTCTCACTCACAAGCTGCATCCCAATTCAGAGGCTGCCTCCTTGGAAGGACGCATTCGAAGGCCGAGTGCGTCACAGCGGCGCAACAAAGCCTGTCCCAATTCGAAGGCTCCTTCAAATGTAACCTCGAAATATGTCCTCTGTTTCCCGGGCAATGAAGGATACAACAGATGGATCTTCGCAGTATTGCCTACCCCAGAATTTATTGCACGCCGGTGACCAGATGATTTATTTGAGAGAAATTGCTGATTTTTTTTTTAAAGAATTCCTGTCTTTATTCTTACCTGTGTACTCACGTTCAGCTACTCTGTTTCTTCAGTTTTTAAAACTAAAATAAAACTCCCACACCTTCATGTCCGGCGTTGGTGTGTCGTTACACTTCCTATGCTATCCACAATTAACTATATAGTATATTGTAGCTCTAGGTCAACAATTTTCTTATTTGCTTCCGTTTTTATTTCTCCTAAGGACTAGGGGGAAATCTGAGATACTTAAAAGA
This sequence comes from Phoxinus dragarum, assembly GCA_033366665.1. Taxonomy (NCBI): domain Eukaryota; kingdom Metazoa; phylum Chordata; class Actinopteri; order Cypriniformes; family Leuciscidae; genus Phoxinus; species Phoxinus dragarum. Next base: position 26,420 of record JARPMJ010009101.1, on the reverse strand, counting down.
CACATAACTGATGCCATTATGTCCCTGAGCTATAAAACAGCAACCTTTGAGCAATAAAATTTTCCTGTGGGCTGTTTTAGGGATGCAGCGCAGTGGAAAGGGGAAGTGTGTGTGTGTTTCAGTATGCTGGTTGTGCAGTGGTTGCCCTGTGAGGCAGTCAGGTGAAATAGGTGGGTAATTGAAAGCTACATCATTACATCCAGCTTTGTCTTCCCTCCTGCCTCTATTTCCCTCACCTCCTCCCTCTAGCACTTCCATCTATCCGCCCCATTGTCTTCAGTCCAGTCCCGGCACACAAAAAACCTTCCCTCTTTCCTGGCCCGGGCTTCTACAACAACTGATCCAATGTCTCAATACTGCTGTGAACTCGTTTCCTCCTCTGCTTTTGTTCTCCGTCTACTTCTTTTACCTTCTGCCAGTCACTATCCACAAACATTTAAAAGCTGCTATTCTTTGAAACCACGGTGGTTTTGTGCAGGAGTGTGATTTAAATTATAGCGGGATTATGTGTGTGGCAAAGAGTTGGATTCAAAAAGACCACACTTATATGCACACGCTCACTCACGAACACTGTTTATTTTGTCCATTTTCTTTCTCTTTTACTGTCTCTCACTCTGCCAAACCTCTCACACATACTTTGTCTGAACCAAAACAGAGTGGTTTTGTGAATGATTTAATGAAAGTGGGAGGCTTATTTGTAAAAGAAAGTTCACTTCGGTTGCTAGTCCTGAGCTCAGAGAATATACAAGAACAGATTTCATGCTGGAGGGTGAGAGAAACTGAAGCCTTTACAGTATAAAGCAGTCGTATAGGGCAGAGGTGCAACAACAGTGTTTCAAATAGATCTTTCATACAAAAACAACATAAAAAACAAATTCCAAGGGAAAAACAAAAAACAAAAGCTTTTGTTGTACATGATGAAATATGGCTAAAGTGTCTGGGTTAACCACAGATTAAAGGGATCATTTACTCACCCTCAAGTTGTTCCAACCCTGTCTAAATGTCTTTGTTCTGCTGAAGATATATTTTTAAGAAAGTTTGTACCAGGGACTTTGGGGCACCATTGACTTCCATAGGAAAAAACTACTATGGAAGTCAATGGTGCCCCAGAACTGTTCGGTTTCCCACATTCTTCAAAATATCTTCCTTTCACTCTAAAAAATGCTGGGTTGTTTCAACCCAACTTTGGGTCAAATATGGACAAACCCAAACGTTGGGTTAAAAATGTATCTGGGTTTGTCCATATTTGACCCAAAATTGGGTTGAAACAACCCAGCATTTTTTAGAGTGATTGTGTTCAACAGAACCAATAAATGTATACAAGTTTGGAACAGGTTTGGAACTACAAAAAAACTGGCAGCTGTTGTTGTCAGAAATTCACCATAAAACACACTGTGACTAGGGCTGTAAACGATTAATCGTGATTAATCGAATCCAAAATAAAAGTTTGTGTTTAGTATGTAATACACATGTGTGTGTGTATTTTAGGGCTGCAACAACGAATCAATAAAATCGATAAAATTTGATTATTAAAAGAGTTGGCAAACTAATTTCATTATCGATTCGTTGTGTCGCGCGATTTGCTTTTGTAGGAATATGTATATCGTGCATTTTATCAGTTGCCGTTCTGGCGCCTCCGTCTCAACATATAGCCTAGCCTACCTACTGTACAGCACGACATACAGTATATTCACATCAAATGTTAACGCAGAGGAACGGGACACTGCAGTTCACAAAAGTTCATTATTTGCTTTAAAGCCTTGCCGGGTAAACATGTCATTCACTGCTGATGCGCTGTTCTAACATGCGCTTATGAGCGCAAACACCCGACGAGCACATGCACTAAAAGCCTGTCTAACAGCGCCTGGTTACTGGACTAAGTTATCTTTCGAGTCTTATTGCGCTAATACTGTTAAATACACTCAAGGTTTACATAAACACAGTTGGTTATGTCTAAAGTGAAAGCAAAAAAGAAAGAAAATTTAGATAAAATCTGCTTGTCAAATATGTATATTAGACGCGCGTCGCGTGCAGGTCTTAAGGCCTTTTTATGCTTCTGCGTCATATCGACGGCGTACCCCCGCAGACCCTTCTGCGTCGACGCGAACCCCTCCGCCGTAGCTCGACGTGCACCTCCAAAAAATTGTAACTACGCGTCGAGGCGACGCAGACCACAAGGGCTGTGATTGGTCACACCCCCACCCCCCTAGCGTTCTGGCGGTGAAATGCACCGCGATGCAACACAACCCGACGCAGAACCATAAAACGGCCACGACGCCGTAGGAGTGACGCCGTAGCTACGGCGTGGAGTTGACGCAGAAGCATAAAAAGGCCTTTAAAGAGAAAGTTGTCTAAAGGCTGATTTATACTTCTGCGTCGGACCTACGCCGGAGCCACTACGCTGTAGGCAACGCGTTGGTTTTCGTTTATACTTCTGCGTCGTTGTCCGCGTTGACGCGCAATTACACATGCAGAGGGAGCGTGTGAAACCCGAGGGAGGGGTTCTAGCAGACCAATCACAGCGCTTGCGTCCGCGTAGAATTGACGCGTTGTTACATTTTTGGAGAGGTGCACGTCAGGGTACGCCGGAGGGTACGCGCGCTACACAGTCTACGGCGTAGCTACGGCGTCAGTTCGACGCAGAAGTATAAATCAGCCTTAAGAGTAAACATGCAGCCGCTTGTCCTTAAGGGGATAGTTCACACACACAGCGTGTGTAATTTACTTGTGTCATTTACTCACTCAAATGTTGTTCCAAACCTATATTAATTTTTTTCTTGTGCTGAACACAAAATATATTTGGAAGAATGTGGCTAACCAAACAGTTGCTGGTCCCCATTGACTTCCATAGGAAAAAAAATACTATGGAAGTCACTGGGGTACATCAACTATTTGGTTACCCACATTCTTCCAAATAACTTTTATTTTCAACAGAAGAAAGAAACTTATTCGGGTTTAAAACAACTTGAGAGAGTAAATTATGACAATTAAAATTTCAGGAAAACTATCAATTTAATGTTAATGTAACGAAGAGGCAGAGTCGTGCGAATCCATTTGCAGTGAGTTTATTAGACAGCAAAGCACACAGAGATAAACACTGAATAGCAGGTTCAAGGGGCAATCCAAACTCAGCAACGATACCAGGCTAGGGTCGGGGCAGGCAGCAGATACTCAGAAACCAGGAAGGCAAGGATCGGTAAACCAGGGAAATCCAGGGAACATAGAATTCTCAGAATAGCTTGAACGTGGCAGATGCAAGACCTCGCGTTGAACACAGAGAGAAAGCAGCTTACATAGATGGGAGAAGTGGCTGCACCTGTGCAGGTGATTAGGAGAGAGGCTCCAACAGACAATGGGACAGCTGGGAGATGTAGTTCAGTATTCAGGAGAGGGAGTTCTTTGACGACCAGAGCGAGACACTGATGAAGAGTGATCTATGACAGAGCCCCCCTCCTGCGAGCGGCTCCCGAAGCGAGAACCAGCGCGCCGACGAGGTCTCCCACGGGGTCTAGGGGCTGGTTTCTCCGGATGATTCTGATGGAAAGTGGTGATGAGAGCTGGATCCAGGATGTCCTGAGAAGTTACCCATGATCTCTCCTCAGGACCAAACCCCTCCCAGTCAATGAGGTACTGCAATACCCTGCCTCTGCGTCTGGAATCGAGTATCTCCTTCACCTGGTAAGCCCCCTCGTCCTCGATGATGATGGGAGGAGAACTCTCTGCCGTGGTCTCCACCTGGCTCCCCTCTCTCCTCGGAGCAACTGCAGGTTTAAGCAAAGACATGTGAAAGGTAGGGGAGATGCGATAAGAAGATGGTAAGGCTAATCGGAATGACACTGGAGTAATCTGTCTGAGGATCTTGAAGGGACCCACGAATCTGGGGCTTAACTTTTTACTGGGAAGCCGAAGACGTAGATCTCTTGTCGACAGCCAGACCCACTGACCGGCCGCATACCTGGGACCCCCTCTCCTGTGACGATCCGCCTGTTCTCTGAGTCTGCGCACGGCTCGCTGTAGGTGGACATGAGCGTTGTTCCAAGTCTCCTCGCTCCTCTGTAGCCAGGCGTCAACTGTGGGGAGATCAGAGGGCTCACCTGACCAGGGAAATAGCGGAGGCTGAAAACCTAACACACACTGGAAAGGCGTGAGACCAGTCGAGGGCTTGCGCAGGGAATTCTGGGCGTACTCAGCCCAGACGAGGAAACGACTCCAGTCCTGCTGGTTTTGGTGGCAGTAGGTTCGTAGGAAGCGTGTGAGCTCCTGATTCAGCCTCTCCACCTGTCCATTGGCCTGGGGGTGATAGCCAGAAGTCAAACTGATGTTGATATTGAGTTGTCCACACAATGACCGCCAGACCCGGGAGGTAAATTGGGGACCTCTGTCAGAGACGATGTCCTCTGGGAGACCGTACAGGCGAAAGACATGTTGTAACAGGGCCTCAGCTGTCTGTAACGCTGTGGGTAATCCGACCAGGGGAATGAACCTGCAGGCCTTGGAGAAACGGTCGACCACTGAGAGGATAGTAGTGTAACCTTGACTGGGAGGCAGATCAGTAACAAAGTCGACCGCGATGTGGGACCATGGCCGCTGCGGTATGGGGAGAGGTTGAAGAAGACCAGCTGGCTTTAGATGGGAGGACTTGACAATATTGCATGTGGAACATTGCCGAACGAAGGAGATCACGTCAGCTTGAAGCGTTGGCCACCAGAAACGGTTAGTGACTAGATGTGTGGTCGCAGAAATCCCAGGATGACCAGAGCTGGGAATGTTGTGTACCCATTGTAAGACTCGGGTGCGGAGATTTTGTGGCACAAAGGTGAGGTTAGGAGGACACTCGGCAGGCGGTGGATTCTTCCTCAGGGCAGAAGTTACCTCGGTCATTATGTCCCACTGAACAGGGGCGACTATGAGAGACGAAGGCAGGATGGGTTCGGATGAAAGTGGATCGAGGGAGCTGTCAAACTGGCGGGATAGGGCGTCTGCCTTACCATTCTTGGAACCAGGACGGTAGGTTATCTTGAAATCAAACCTGGAGAAAAAGAGGGACCATCTGGCTTGTCTGGAATTTAAACGTTTGGCGGATCTGATGTACTCCAGATTACGATGATCCGTGAGAACGGTGAAAGGCAGACGAGCTCCCTCCAGCCAGTGTCGCCACTCTTCTAGTGCTGCTTTCATAGCCAGAAGTTCCCTGTCGCCCACGTCGTAATTTCGTTCTGCTGAGGAGAGCTTACGGGAATAATAGGCACAGGGGAACATCTTCGCTGGATCTCCATGCCGCTGAGATAGAATAGCGCCGATGCCCGTGCTGGAGGCGTCCACTTCCACAACGAACTCCCGCTCGGAATCGGGATGGTGAAGGATGGGAGCGGTGGTGAATTTCTCCTTTAACTGGTTGAAGGCAGATAGGCTCTCGGGAGACCATTTTAACTGATGTCCCCCTCCCCTCAGGAGAGATGTGAGTGGAGCTGCGGTGATACTGAAATTTCGGATGAACCGCCTGTAAAAGTTGGCAAAGCCCAGGAAACGCTGCATCTCTTTAACGGTGGTGGGTTGTGGCCAGTCAACTACGGATCGAACCTTGCTGTCATCCATAGTTACTCCCTCTGCACTGATGATGTACCCCAAGAAGGAGATCTGCGTTTGATGAAACTCACATTTCTGCACCTTGGCATACAGACGGTTCTTGATGAGACGTAGGAGTACTGCTCGCACATCCTTAACATGAGATTCAAGACTGTCAGAGAAGATCAAGATGTCATCGATGTAAACGATTACCTTCTGGTTGAGCATGTCACGAAAAATCTCATTTACAAAGGCTTGGAACACCGACGGACTGTTGGAAAGGCCGAACGGCATGACCCGGTATTCATAGTGCCCCGTCGTTGTTGAGAAGGCGGTCTTCCACTCATCACCACTTCTAATACGGATCAGGTTGTATGCATTGCGCAAATCTAACTTAGTGAAGTATTTGGCGGTGCGGAGCTGTTCTAGGGCGGCCGGAACCAGGGGTAGAGGATAGCGAAACTTCACCGTGATTTCGTTGAGGCCGCGATAATCAATGCATGGTCGAAGTCCGCCGTCCTTCTTCTTCACGAAAAAGAAACCTGCCGAAGCGGGAGAAGTTGAGGGTGTGATAAAGCCCTTGGCGAGCTGTTCATCAATATATGCTTTCATGGCGTCGGTCTCTGGCTGAGATAAAGGGTATACTCTTCCCCGCGGGAGGGTGGCACCTGGAATTAAGTCGATGGCGCAGTCACTGGATCTGTGAGGAGGTAGTTGATACGCTTTTTCTTCGCTGAAAGCCAGTGAGAGATCATGATACACAGCGGGTACACCTTGGAGATCAGGATCTTCAGAATGGGGGCGCTGCGGACTGTTAACGATGGGAGCGTTAAAGCATCTCTTCAGACAGGTGTCGGACCACTGAGTAATCTGTTTATCAGACCACGAGATGGACGGATTGTGGTGTTCTAACCAGGGAAAACCCAATATGAGGGGATGATGAGGTGAGTCAATGGTGAAGAAGTGAATGATCTCTGTGTGCTGGGTGTCCGTGATTAACGTGATTTCTTGAGTGGTGAATTGAACCTTGCCAGACCCTAAAGGGCGTCCGTCTATCGCCGCCACTGCCACCCGGGAATCACATGGAACGAGAGAGAGGTTATTAGATTTAGCAAAACTCAAATCAATAAAATTCCCTGCAGCTCCTGAATCAATTAAAGCACATGTTTCAATGGATTTATCATCAAAGTGGATCGTGACAGCTAACACAAGAGAATTAGTGATATGAGAACTGTGACTCACCGCAGCGGGGTCTCGGGAAGTGGGTCTGTTGGGGCAGGACGCCCTCCGGTGGTCAGACTGGGCGCAGTACAGACATAGGCGATTGCGCATACGTCTCTCTCTCTCTTCGGGGGTGAGACGCGTGAAACCAATTTGCATGGGCTCAGATTCCAAACCCGCGGAGGGATACTCAGGTAATCGGTGCTTAAGGGGTGTTCGTCGGGCTCGAATCAAATTGTCCAGGCGAATGGTTAGTTCCATCAACTGACTGAGGGTCTTGCCCTCATCCCGGCATGCCAGTTCGCCTTGCAGATCAGGGTTGAGACCTTTACGGTAAAGTAATTTCAGTGGATCGTCGCCCCAGCCTGTTTGCGCAGCGAGAGTGCGGAAGGTTAGAGTGTAATCCGCCGCGGAGGATCCTCCCTGACGTAACGACAGCAGTAGCTCGCCCGGTTCCTTACCACTGGCAGGGTGCTCAAAAACTTCTCTAAATTGTGCGAGAAAATGATCATAAGAGGGAAAGGTGAGATTACCTCCCGACCAGAGCGCGGTGACCCATTCCAGAGCTCTTCCAGTTAGAAGCGAACAGATGAAAGACACGCGGCTGTCGTCGTTTGGGTAAAGGTTCGGCTGTTGGTTCATGTACAAAGAGCATTGCAGCAGAAATCCCTTACAAGTTGCAGCGGAACCATCATACTTTTCGGGCTGAGACAGACGTGGATTAACGTTATGAGGTTGGGTACTCACGTTGGGAGGTGACTGAACCGGAGGTGACTGAACCGGAGGTGCCGCGGATCGAACAGGATCGGTGGTTAGTGTCGTGAGGCTCCGCATGGATTTCACCAACTCATCGGTAAGTGTGGTTAACTTCTCCAGCTGTTGTTGATGAACGATCAGAACTGACGCTTGATTGGAGAGATCAGCGGTTAATTGTTGCAAAACTGCTGGATCCTGTTGCGGCGAGGTCTTCTGTAACGAAGAGGCAGAGTCGTGCGAATCCATTTGCAGTGAGTTTATTAGACAGCAAAGCACACAGAGATAAACACTGAATAGCAGGTTCAAGGGGCAATCCAAACTCAGCAACGATACCAGGCTAGGGTCGGGGCAGGCAGCAGATACTCAGAAACCAGGAAGGCAAGGATCAGTAAACCAGGGAAATCCAGGGAACATAGAATTCTCAGAATAGCTTGAACGTGGCAGATGCAAGACCTCGCGTTGAACACAGAGAGAAAGCAGCTTACATAGATGGGAGAAGTGGCTGCACCTGTGCAGGTGATTAGGAGAGAGGCTCCAACAGACAATGGGACAGCTGGGAGATGTAGTTCAGTATTCAGGAGAGGGAGTTCTTTGACGACCAGAGCGAGACACTGATGAAGAGTGATCTATGACAGTTAATAACAAAACACAAGGAAAACACTCACTGCTCTTGACCGAGAATGTTTTTTATGTTAATCCATTTTTTTAATTTGTTTTATTATTACTTTAACAGCTCAGGGATGTTCAAGGTGCAACCACCTGTTTGTGCACTTTGTGAAGATTATTTGCACTGTCAGTTCTGTTTTTGAATAAAGATCTGTTTTTTTTATCCGATTCATCGATTAATCGAAAAAATAATCGGCAGATTCATCGATTATTAAAATAATCGTTAGTTGCAGCCCTAGTGTATTGTGTATAATTATTTTGTATATATATATAAATACACACACATGCATGTATATTTTGCGTATAGCCATGAGTCTATTTGACAGTTTAATAACACATGAAAGTAGGGCTGGACAAGAATTCAATATCAATATGTATCGCGATATAATTTTTTTAAATAACGGTGACATGATTTTTAAACACATTTCTGATATTTCGATATACATTACAGGCATAGGCTACGTTTACATTTTCATTTTTACTGCGTGATGAATAGAAGCAGCACAGCACAATGGTTCATATGTTCATTGTCTCCAAATTGACCGTTCGCAAAGACCCGCCCCCTTTAGTTACTGTTGCTATGTCCAACAAGCCACGGCGCTCTCACGCCACACCATGTTCTCACGCAGTGAAAAATATATCGCGGACCAGAGAGGACATTGACAACGCTCCAACAGACAAGGTTACTTTTTATATGAAACAAAGCCTAAACTTTCAAATTTGGCAATTTTTTCAAGAAATTTAAACAATAATAGCGTTTTGTGGCTCTTTAATGTGTCTGACAGATCACTGTCGAGCCTTCGTTAAAGCTGCTCGTGAACCGATCATCTCTTCCTTCTAGTTCATTTATAGCATCAAATAAACATGAATGAACATAAGAAGGAATGTTGTTTTAACCACGGAAAGACGTCAGTGCACTCCGTTTTTCAAGTTCAAATCCTCCCATGTTAATCTACTAAAGGCTGATTTATACTTCCGCGTCGGGTGTACGCCATAGTGTACGTCGTAGGCTACGCACGTAGGCGACGCCGTCGTGAGCATTTATACTTCTGCGTTTATGTCTGCGTTGCTCTGCAGTTACATCGCCGAAACGCTAGTTGGCGGGGGCGGGTTTTAATGTTCCACTGTGTATAGATTCCTCGTGGCTGTTTTGATTTGGCTACTACAAGCAATGGCGACTGAAAGAGAGCGGATCATGATGGAGCTGGAGCTTAGCGAGTTGGAAAAACAGTACATTTTTGTGAAATTTCTGAATTTACAGAACTTCTGAATTTAAAAATGGCGGGCGGTGAAGAAGAACACGCCGGAAACGCGTAGGAGGAAACGCAATACTACCGAGCCGACCAATCACAGATCTTGAGGTCCGCGTCGTCGCGACGTGTAGTTACATTTTTGAGGAGCTGTGCGTCAGGGTACGGCCAAGGGTATGGCATATGGTACACGTCTATGCGTATGCTACGCCATACCTACTGCGGCTGCGCGCACCTGACGCAGAAGTATAAATTGGCATTAACTCTCCTGACTGCTTTGTCACTTTTTTTTGGTTTGTTTTCTGCAGCAACTCTGAGCACTTTTCATATTCTTTATCCTGGCTGAAGCACTTTTTTCAATCTATAAGAATAATATAATCAAACTTTGTTAGCCTATAGCTTAAAGTTAAAGTATGTTAATAAGTTGAGTTATTAACTTATGTTTATTTGACAGTGATTTCACATTTCTTATGAAGGCTAAATACAAATTAAATATTAACAATAATTTATTTGTACCATTTTTATTTCTAAAATATTATATTGTTTTATAGGAGGAGGTTTCAGAGACTTGGGAAATAAATTTTTCAGAAGTTTGAAGGTACAGACATTAATTGTGGGCGTTCTTGGCAGTTTTTCATGAGGCTTTTATATTGTTCATATCGATATCGGAATTATATCGTATCGACCGAAATTAAGAAATATATTGTGATATAAATTTTGCCCATATCGTCCAGCCCTACAAGAAAGAGAACTTAGTTTAATATTCACGGGACGTGCCGTCTGACATCCAGTTTTCTGTGCGCTCAGAAAACTATATATCAGAAGTTTAAACTGATCTGGCTTTGAAATGCATGCAGATAATAAAAAAAGTAAACCACAGAAATTCAAAACATGACCGTGACAGTAAGGTACCAATTAACAGTTTTGTTTCTTTTTACAGTAAATCAAAATGATTTTTACAATCATTTAGAATTGGACAAAAAAATTTAAATGCAAATACATAAAAGTCAGTAACTTTTATAACAGTATTGTGAAAAGTTGTAAAAAGTTTCATTTATTTTACTTATATTTACATAAATATGGTGGCTGTAGAAATGGGAATTCCACACTGTAAAAAAAAAGTTGGTTTAACTTAAAAAAGCAAGTTGTAATTAGTTCGTTGTAATTACAAATTTTAGTTAATACAATGAAGAAGAATGGTTTAATAAACAGAAACTCAAAATAGTATGTTATCTTCACACATTAGTTGTCAAAGTTGATTTGACAAAGGATTAAAAGTTGCGATAACAAATCATGAAAATATTTTTTTACAGTGCACGTAAATTTTCTTGTGATATGTAAGCTGGACCAGCCCGACAGTTTTTCAGGCATTTTGAAAAAGAAATATTACGCAAAACTGCAATGAAAATAGTTTTTGCGCATTTACAGTCACCTGACTTAAAAGGCACGGTGTGTTCAGACACATATGAGACGAGTACGAGTTGTTTATTAAATTCATAAAAGACAAAAGAATTACAGGAATACTGGATTCTAAACCTCAAAGAAATGCCACAATCAAGACCTCGGAGCAGTAATGAGGGAGAAACACCTCATATGTGCCGCTCACTGCAGTATAAGGGTCTTTCCTTGCCAATTAATGCATTAATAATAATAATGTCTAGTGCGGTGGCTGTGGTATATAAACCTACCAACGTCCGTTGCCATGACTTTTTTTTAATGACTTATCGCGAGAGGAAAAAAATTATTTTTAGTCGCATAACATCAGTTAATGGAAATGCCGTAATTTCGGAATAGTTTTGTATCAATATTTAGAAAAAATTTGCAAACGTTTTGTGCAAATCTGTAATGGAAACGCGGCTACTGTTCTCAAAGTATTGAGTAGGACTATGCTATAAAAAAATATAAAAAAAAAATCTTGACAGAGTTTTAGAGAAGCTTTACTGTACGCCTTTAACCTACAGTAAAACAAAGCTGCCTGCAGGGACGTTTCCAAGATAGCCAGTCACTGAATTGACTTGCATTAAAGGGATTTTGGTTCCGTCATTCAAGTAAATCATGTAGTTATAGCAAGAATCTTGGTAAAATTGTCTCAGACTTGACCTATTTTTACTACATTTCCTCTTATTTTTAGTCCATGAAATCTGTACAAATTGTGTTTAGATCGACATGCATTGCAGCCAGTGTCTGATAAATAAGGGGTTTGTTCTTCGGTAAAACCCAGCAAGGTTCCGGCTGTGTTTCTCAGCAGGTGCCAGGACCTGCTGGGTTTTGGACTAGGTCAGCCTGGAGGACTTATCACATGGGAAAATGGGTGAGAGTGCAGTCAGCAGTTCACCATGTCATATTACAGTCTTCCCACCATCTTTTCAGTTAAAGCTTGGACTGTGGAGCTTTATTTTAGGACTGCCACAGATAGAAATCTTTAGGACTAAAAAGCCTTAAAATACATACTGACAAAATAAAATGCCAGAGAATACACCCCGGTACAGGTCACAGCTTTGGTTTGGAGAGACTTCAAAATCAAAAATTGATGCTACTAAAATCTCTGAGAGCTTTTGAACCATTCATGTGCATCAGTACAGCAGCCATAAAAAGCTTTACACGTTTCATTAATGCATTAACCTTTATACTGTCCAGACTGCATAACTAGTAAAACTAGTCAACCTCAAGCACAGCTCAAGCGATATTATGGGAACAAAAGGTTACAAATGATTTTTCAAGCAATAAAATCACTCAATATGTGCTGCCATGTAAAAAAAAAAAATGCTCCATGAACAACAACATCCATTTACACCATTAATTTCCCTGGGCTCCTTAAAATACAACCTGCATAATTCCCAAATTTAAAGCATATTAGAGAGACAGTGTTTACCCGTTGGTCCTCGTTATCCCAGAGGCAGATGAGGAAGACCTTGTAAGAGACTCTAGTTAGAGTTCAGAGGGAGTATTTAATGTCATAATTTACTTATAGATATGTGCACCCCTACAGCTGCTCGCTTAGGAGACTTCATGTCTCCTGCTGAGCTCCAGCCCCAGGGAGAGAGAGACAGACTGGGACAGTTTAGCTATGAGTCAGTATCTCTCTGCTGTGAGTCAACCTACCTCTCCTTTGATACAGATAACCTGCAGTAGGTTTACATTTGTGGACATGTCCCAAAATGCTATCAGGTGGGGATTTTTGTATCACCCACTATATCATTTTGTACTTATTTCTTTTAAGCATTTCCTTTCTGATGTTTGTCAGAGGTGCCATATTTAAAGCTGTAATGTTTTCTTCATTAAAAAAATTATACACAAAGAAATTATGTCATGTTTACATGACCAGCTGAATACTTGATCTTGGTAACCATCCTCATATTAACAGAAGCTGTTGCCGCATGAAAATTTAAACTACAAATTGCCATTTTATATCTTTCTCGCAATTATGGGGGTATATACTACTGTTCAAAAGCTTGGGGTCTTTATGATTTATGTTTTTGAAATGGCTGCATTTAATTGATAAGAAATACAGTAAAAACAGTAATATTGTAAATATATATTCAAATAACTAATTTATTCCTGTGATGCAAAGCTGATTTTTTTGTCACATGATCCTTCAGAAATCATTCTAATACCATGATTTGCTGTTCAAGAAATATTTCTTAATATTATTAGTGTTGAAAATATTTGTGCTGCTTAATATTGTTGTGGAAACCATGGTCCATTTTTTTTCAGAATTCTTTGATGAATGGAAAGTTCAAAAGAACAGCATTTCTCTGAAATATAAATATTTTGATCAATTTAATGCATCCTTGCTGAACAAATATTAATTTGTTATTAAATTATGAATTAAAAAAATCTTACTGACCCAAACGTTTAAACTGTAGTGCATCTCAAAATAGCAAATTCATTTATTTAAACTCAATTACCTGTTTTATGTTTTACTGAGGCAGAAATGGGCTTCCATAGTTATTGGACAGTTTCTCTCATGGTTGACCGCAAAGAATGAACTGGTAACAGAAAATTGTTAAACAAAAAATAATTACTGGGTGCATCTTGATTCAAATGCAGCATGAAGCTGTAAGGGATGGAAGTACAGTCCGTCCAGTATGTCTCAGTGTTGCGTACCTGATACATAATTTCCAGTGAACTAAAAACAGAGGTTGTAAAAATTTGAAATTGACACAACAGTAGGACATAATGAACAGACTGTGTGTCCGTCGCTCACAGTCCTGTTTTGATTTTCATCAAATTCTAATGAATGACTGATTTAAGCTTGTTTTAGTTGACATTCTCAAACATGGTGTCCCTCTTCAAGGTTACTGTAGTTTTAATCTTGCCAATCCCTGTCATGGATGGAGCAGAAATGCATTTACTCCCTCAGTGAGCATATTAACCCCTCAGAACAGCAGGTTTAGTGAAAGTCAGAGCTAAAACTCTGAGGCTGGATGCTTTTCCCTCTGCGCTGTCTGTCTGAATTTATGGACTCTATTCATTTCCTCTGCCGGAATTCCTTCACACAGGAAATGAATCATGGATTCTGACATATAGTCATAGAAGGGTTTCTCCAATAAGAGCAGCTACGGGTGATAAATGGAGGCGTGATTTCCCCCACAATTCGTTGCATTCTCTGTCACTGTGGGGCCGACAGATTGTGACATTGACCAGTACTGAACGGCATTTACACTTGCAGAATGTTTAACCTTTTGCCTGCATTTTGATCGTAAGACCAAAAAGCTATTTAACTTCAGTTATTACTGTTACTCATTCTCCAACAATTCAAGACTTTGTCCACATTTCTTTCTGCATTTCTTGTCTATGCTAAACATTTTCACAGTTTGTTATCTGTCTCGCTTTTTCTCGCTCTCCTCCTCACTATCCTTCCCCGTCTCCTGTCAAGTTCCCTTAATCACAAATGGCAGGTTATTGATTTGTGGTTGGGGCATTTTTCAGAAAATAGCACCTGACTGACAGTGCATCCATGACCAAAACATAATTTTTTTTACAGAGACATGGTGTGTGTGTGTGTGTGTGTGTGTGTCAGCTAAGTGCAGGCATTATTTCTTTCTTTTTTTGATGCATTTCTCGCGTTGGGGCAAGGTTGGGGAATCAGACCTTCCCTGACTATAAGAAAATGAAACAGGCCAGCTCACGCACAATCGTGATTAATTAGCTGCCCATCATGACGGCTGTGGGTTCTAAGAATGGATGGATTGGCCATTAGAGCTGAATGGAGGAGAAAGAGGCCAGCAAGGTAAGCTGTCTGGGGCCTGACGGCTGAAGACACAGCAGGGAGACAGCACGTTTGCCCAGTAAGACTAAAGTCTATGCTATTGCCGAGCGCACACACACACACACACACACACACACACACACACACACACACACACACACACACAATATGCAGATTAGTTGCCCCATTTTCACAAACCATCATTTATAGAATGAATGATAAGACACAACACACAAACTCACATATTCTTTAAGTCACACAAAAAATTATTTGATACAGTAAAAAGAGTAATATTAGGAACTTTTAAAAATAACTTTATTTTATTTTATTATATTTGACAATGTAATTTATTCCTGTGATGTCATTACTCCAGTGACAATGTCACATGCTCCTTCAGAAATCATTCTATGATGATTTGTTTCTAATATCAATGTTGAAAACATTAATATTTAATAAATCATTATTTATTATATTATCAATTATATTTATTATAACATGCTAAATATTTTGTGGAAACAGTAGCCTAATCAAGTTTTTCAGGATAATTTGATGAACAGAAAGGTCAACAGAACAGCATTTATTTGAAATATAAATATTTTGTAACTTTCCAAACTTTTCAACATACTTTGTACGTACATCGTATCAAATCAAGAGGTATAAAGACAGCACAAATCACACTTTAAGCAAAACATTTCAGAAAAATAATTGTATGTGCATGTGCCACTTGCACTGCAACAGTGAAACATTTTATGTGACTTAGTCTCCAAAAGTGCCCAATCAACTGACTGATTAAGAAGAAAAAGATCTGAGGGTTTGGCATAGCATAATAAACATGTACCTTTGCAAATCTGTCATAATTAGCTTACCCGTGTTTGAACTCTTGTCATGAAGACCCAGGCTAAGTTCCTCTGGCACAACGGTCCCCAATCATTCCTTCCGTGCACTATTTCTCTCTCCCTCCCTCGTCCGATGTATCCCACAGTGAGCTCTGTCAGAAGAATGGGTTATTGTTATCAGCACTCTGAACCGCTAATTATTCACATCCTCACATTCACAAACAACACCTAAGCTTTATTTAAACTTTGCTTAATTGCTTCCTGCAGCTATACTGTGACTTTACAAGAGCTAGACATATGGTTGTGCTGCTAGAGACTTCCATCTTCAAATCAAACTTCAATCGAATCTTGATAGACCATATATGCATGCACGCAGTGGGACCTGACATTTCAAAGCTTGAAAAGTGATTTATAGCAACCTAAAAGTTTGTTTCATCAACATTGGTTGATAAAATTGACGCTTTGTCTTACACATCCTGTGAAGAGCTTGAGTCGAGGTCACACAGTATCTCTAATTGTCAGGGTTCTGTCGTCTAGTTCATTTCTTGGTTTTGTGACAGAGCTCTGACACACCTGTTTTTTTCCATAGACAGTATATAAGATGGACACAGCGACCCCATAGATTTCAACGGAGAAAAGTGAAGCCCATTAGAAGCACTCACTTCCTGATGGCCAGGCGTACTGCGCAGGCTCAAACTGAGCTTGATGACGTAGATGTGACGTGAGTCTTCTAGTAGCTGTGCCGAGAGAAATCTGAATAATTCCCTTCCGCAGAGACGGAGAGTGTGAGTATTAGCTGTCCATGAGCTAGCAGCAGGATCAACTTTATGACTCTCTATGGGCTTCTCCCTTGACGTTATGCCTCCACGTCCCCCCGATTGCCTGCGAGCTTCTCCACCTATCTATACGGTAATTTATCGACTGTGCGACAGAAAGTCGAGTGGTTATGACGCAATGGATGGATTCCGGCGGATGGATTCCCTTGTTTTTTTCTCGTCTTTGTCTGAGTGTGCGGTTTCGAGCATGCTCGAGCCGTGCACTCACTTGTCTAGTCTATATGCCTTGTTATCTATATGCCTTGCTATATGATCCCGACCATAAACTGAAAAAAAAGATGGACGAAGCCCCTTCGCTCTTTTCCAAGCCGCGAAATCAACGCCAACGCTCCGTACCTCCGTACTGCTCAATTTGACCTATGGCTAAGCCACGCCCCCTCGACTCACTCGGACAATCCACAGTCAACATTCGGTGACAGGCGCTATGGCAGCTGTCACAGTAGGAGACATTTCACAGGAGGCAGAAAGATTATATCATCTCGAAGTCACCAAAAGGGCCTTAACTATGCATTAGAAGGTTATATTAATAATTTTATTGTTGAGAAGGTCGATGAAAAGCTTCAGCTCCAGGTAAAAATTTACAGGTCACAGTGTAAACGTGATAAACGTCAAAAATAAAAATAAAACACAAAGTTCCCCAGTTGTTTTGGTAGAAAGTTGTCTAAAATGTTGTGTTTCAATATGTAATTAATGGTTCATGATCAAATTAAATATGTACAGGTCTAAGTTGCATACGTTTCTGGGACCAGCCTTTTTACCATCTTTACCAAGAGTAGCCTACCTCTCCGTTAGTTTGGTGCTACAGTATTTACATGAATCATTCAGCACAACATTGCTAACATTTGTTATCTCGGTTATTTACAGATACGTTAATGAAGCTAAGTGACAAGACGTACAACGCAGCTAGAAGCTAACGTTAACGTTTTCTAATGTTAGGCTAACGTTAGCCTAACGTTACGTTAGAGATGTTAAAGATAATGTTCAAATACGTTGTTGACTTTCCTTAGAACAGATATAGACATCCTTGTTTAATTTATTCACGTTTAGTTGGTGTTGTGGTCTACCGCATAACTTAATCCAGAGCAGACACTTATCTCGGTTGAGATGTGGCTTTGGAAAAGGGTAAAAAATACACACCGTCGCCCAGCCTCTCGGGATACCTAGTGTCAGAGTTGCATGTACCCCATGGACACTGTTCTGCCCATTGTCATGGTATATAATCGCCATCTAGCGGACATTTGCAGTATTACAGAGTTGTTATTTTTCCTGTACATGCGCACTTGCAATGTTGATTTATTAGTTCGGCAGCAGTTCAACGTGCAGCATACTGTAGATTTAATTCGACGCTCAAACAGTCTTTGCCCTGGATAAAGATATGCCTGTAAGTTTATTTACTGTTTTAAGCGATGTTTAAAAGTGTTATGAGGTAACATAATCTTTTCTCTGTAAGTTTGTGATTGATATGAAAATGTAAAGAAGTTTTCTATCACATGTATACGCACGTGCAGATTGTAATGGACGCGTTTATATGTATTTCAAACAGATTAATATTCAAATTGTAATTTCATTTCTTGTTTATTGTATTTCAGTTTTACAAATAAGAAAGAGGATCACAGAAGTAAACATTCTGGAAGGATAAACTGCTTCATGTGTGTTTGTTAGCTAGCTGTCTAGTTTCTTCAAAGTGACGCAGTTGCAAGGACAGCATAGTAAAAAGGCATCAACGCATCGGGAAAGAACCACAAGAGCCGTATTTACCATCATATGCTGCACAATTCTGAGTTCAAAAAGTGAAAGACTGCAATTTGCATGGAAGCAATATGGATCCAGATAAAGATGCTGAAAAGGCCCAGCAAGCTTCTGAGAAGCGATCTCAAGTATCTGGCTCCAGATATTCTTCACGCTCGAGTAGATCATCTGCCAGTTCAGCAGCTATTCGTGCTCGAGCAAAAGCCGAAGCGGCACGCGCAGAAGTGTCTTATGCTGAAAAAGAGGCAAAAATGATGAAAGAGAAAGCAGAATTGGAAGCGGAAGCAGCGAGACGCAAAGCAGAATTAGAAGCTAATTTACATGTGCTACAAAAACAAAGGGCAGCGGTTGCAGCCTCGGCCGAAGCAGCAGTGTATGAAGCCGCAGTCGAACCGGAGGATCCACTTCAAGACTTCTCAGAATTAGCAATTCAAGATTCAGCACAAAGAACCAGTGAGTATGTGGAGAATCATACAAGGATAGAAGATAAGCTGGAGCAGGTTCACATGCAATCTACGTCTCATACATCACTACAGTTTCCAGATTCTACATGTCCACAGTTCACTTCAAGAGCTCCTAGGTTTATTCCTCTCCCACAAAGTAACATAGTCGATGTCTCAACACCAAAAGTAAGCATAAGAGACAGCGGAGGCTTCAGTGCTCCACAGCATCCCACATGCTATGCAAAGTCTCATGAATCCTCTTGCAGAGACTATCCAATGAGACCTTTAGAGACTACTGACCTAACGAAACATCTGATACGACGAGAGTTAGTAAGTACTGGGTTACTGACATTCGATGATTGCCCAGAAAATTATTGGGCATGGAAGACATCATTTCGGAGTGTGATAAGAGAACTCAATTTAACTGCCAGTGAGGAGTTAGACCTGCTCGTAAAGTGGCTCGGGCCTGAATCATCACAACAAGTCAAAAGAATCAGGTCAGTGTATGTCCATAATGCAACACTGGGTGTTCAGATGGCGTGGCAGAGAATCGAAGAATGCTATGGTAGCACTGAGGTTATTGAGGATGCTCTGTTAAAAAAACTGGATAATTTTCCTAAAATCTCTATTAAAGACAATGTAAAGTTGCGAGAGCTTGGAGACCTTTTGTTAGAAATGGATGCAGCAAAGTCAGTAGGCCACTTACCAGGGCTGATTTATCTAGACACTGCTCGTGGAGTTAAACCAATCATCGAAAAGCTGCCATACAGTTTACAAGAAAAGTGGATTGCTCAAGGCTTCAAGTACAAGGAAGATTACCGTGTTTCCTTTCCACCATTCAGTTTTTTCACCAGATTTATTGTTAATCAAGCAAAGATCAAGAATGATCCAAGTTTTTCATTCTCAACGAGCAGTAGCCAAACTCATGCAAAAATAGAGACGTCTGCAGCAAAGTACAGCGACCGATCATCTGTGTCAGTCAGAAAGACGGACGTGTCAACGGTGCATACACCCTTCCAAAGGAAAAACCCTGATAAGAAATCAAATGAACCAGACAGTCAATGTCCTATCCACAATAAACCTCATCCATTGGCAAAGTGTCGTGAGTTCAGAAATAGACACATAGATGATCGCAAAAAGTACCTGAAAGAAAACGACATTTGTTTTAGATGTTGTTTGTCTACTCAACATGTAGCCAAAGACTGTAAAGTCAACATAAAGTGCAAAGAATGCAACAGTGAGAAGCACACTACAGCACTGCATCCAGGTCCAGCTCCTTGGGTTACAGAGCGGCCTGTGGGGGAGAGCCAGCAAGGCGGGGAGAAAGAAGAGGCTACTTCAGCAGACATTGTATCCAAGTGTACAGAAATCTGTGGTAGCATGACAAATCCCAGATCGTGTTCTAAAATTTGCTTGGTGACAGTATATCCTTGTAACAGACCTGAAGATGTTGTGAGGATGTATGCAGTACTGGATGATCAAAGTAATCGATCACTAGCCAAATCAAAGTTTTTTGATGTTTTCGGCATCACAGGAGAATCATTCTCATATACCCTAAAAACATGCTCAGGATCTATGGAGAAAAAAGGGCGCAAAGCATCTGGCTTCACAATTCAATCTATCGATGGGAAAACTCAGGTAGAACTTCCCTCACTCATTGAATGTGATATGATCCCTGATGACCGATCTGAAATTCCAACACCTGATGTCACGCGGTACTTCCCACATCTGAAATCTGTTGCAGATAAGATTCCAGAACATGATCCTGATGCTCCAATCCTCCTGCTGTTAGGAAGAGATATCTTAAGTGTTCATAAAGCACGTGAACAAATCAATGGACCTCTTAACATGCCTTACGCCCAGAGACTAGATTTAGGTTGGGTTATTGTCGGAGAAGTCTGCTTAGGGGGAGCTCATAAGCCGACAGATGTGAACGCATTCAAAACAAATGTGCTATCAAATGGACGACCATCTCTGTTCAACCCCTGCACAAACTACATGAAGGTAAAAGAGACTTTCAGTGCTCCTAAGCAACATGATAGTACACATTCACTGTGTTATTTAGGCACTCCCACATGCAAAACTGAGAGTTTAGATGATAATGTGTTCGTCAGAACTCCTAATGATGACAAACCTGCTCTGTCCATTGAAGACAGTGAATTCCTTCAAATAATGGAAAAAGAAATGTATATTGATGAAACAAACCACTGGGTTGCTCCACTACCATTTCGTTCGCCCCATCGTCGACTACCGAATAACAGAGAGCTGGCGCAAAAACGTCTCCTTTCTTTGCAACGTTCCTTTCAGAAAAATGCTGAAATGAAGAATCACTTCGTTAATTTCATGCAAAAGGTCTTCGACAATGATCAAGCAGAACCAGCACCTCCAATAAACCAAGATGAGGAGTGTTGGTATTTACCAACCTTTGGTGTTTACCATCCCCAAAAGCCTGGGCAAATCAGAGTGGTCTTTGATTCAAGTGCCCAGTATCAAGGCATCTCATTGAATGACGTACTGCTCAGTGGACCTGATCTGAATAATACACTTTTGGGTGTGTTACTGCGTTTTCGCAAAGGACAAGTTGCGATTACAGCTGATATACAACAGATGTTTTATTCTTTTGTAGTTAGAGAAGACCACCGAAACTACTTAAGGTTTTTATGGTACAAAGATAATGATACCACCAAGGACATCGTGGAGTTCAGAATGAAAGTACATGTTTTCGGAAACAGTCCATCTCCAGCAATAGCGATCTACGGTCTAAAACGAACAGCTGATCAAGGTGAGAAAGAGTATGGAGAAGATTCAAAACAGTTTGTCTTGAGAAACTTCTATGTGGATGATGGACTCACCTCAGTGTCTTCTGAAGCTGAAGCAGTCAGTCTCTTGCAGAGAACTAGAGAGATGCTAGCAGAATCAAACCTCAGACTGCATAAATTAGCATCGAACAGAAGTTCAGTTATGGAGGCATTTCCTGCAAACGACAGAGCTAACGATCTAAAGGATCTAGTTCTAGGTGTTGACCCTTTACCTCTCCAGCGCAGTCTAGGAGTAAGCTGGAATCTACAGTCTGACAGTTTCACGTTTCAAGTGTCTAAGGAAGTGAAGCCATTCACACGAAGAGGAATCTTAGCTACTGTGAACAGTCTGTATGATCCGCTAGGATTTGCAGCCCCCATAACCATACAAGGAAAGGCATTAGTGCGAGAACTTTCTGTGGACCAATGTGATTGGGACACACCACTCTCAGCAAACAGAGAAGTTCAGTGGAGAGTGTGGACTGATGATTTATTTAATCTAGAAGCACTTAGTGTTCCCAGGCCTTACGTATCAGTGTCACTGACTTCAACCGTTCAGAAAGAGGTATGTGTGTTTTCTGATGCTTCTACCATGGCAATTGCTGCTGTAGCATACCTCAAAATTGTAGAGGATAATGGCCAGTGTCATGTAGGCTTTATTATGGGCAAATCAAAGCTGGCTCCAAAACCAGCCCACACAGTGCCACGTTTGGAGTTATGTGCAGCCGTTTTGGCAGTTGAACTTGGAGAATTGATAACCAGTGAAGTGGACATTGATCTGCATTCAGTGAAATACTACACTGATAGCAAAATAGTACTGGGATACATTAACAATGCCTCTCGAAGATTCCATGTTTATGTGTCTAACAGGGTTGTACGTATCCGAAAATCTACCAACCCAGAGCAGTGGCATCACATTGCTACCACTCAAAACCCAGCGGACATCGCTACAAGACCAGTTTCAGTGGCTGAACTACAGAACACAAATTGGCTCACAGGTCCAGCGTTTCTGTGTCAAACCCATGTAAGTGAACAAGCTGAACATGAAGTTTTCAATCTAATCGATCCAGAATCTGACAAAGAAATCAGGCCTGAAATAACAGCCTTGGCCACAAAGGTGAATAAATGTCAGCTGGGATCCCACAGATTTAGTAGATTTTCCAGTTGGAAATCTCTTGTGAGAGGAGTGGCTATTCTTACTCACATTGCTAAAACTTACTCCAGTAGCGCACAAAAGGACTGTAAAGGCTGGCACTGCTGCAAAATGGATCGCACAGTGAATTTTGCACATGCAGAAACAACAATAATCAAATGTATTCAACAAGAGATCTTCCAGGAAGAGTTTAAGTCTTTTTACAATGGCGAAAAGCTCTCTAGTCAAAGTACTATTAGGAATCTGAATCCCATTCTTGATGAAGATGGATTGATTAGAGTGGGAGGACGCTTGTCAAATGCAGACATTACAGAAGGGGAGAAACATCCTCTGATCATTCCAGCTAATCATCACATAAGCACTCTCTTGATCAAACACTACCATGAAAAGGTAGTACACCAAGGTCGTCACTTTACCGAAGGTGCACTGCGTACAGCTGGCTTATGGATCATCAGAGCTAAAAAACTTGTCTCTAAGATCATCAAAGAGTGTGTCAGCTGTAAAAAGCTCAGAGGACTGCTGCAAGTGCAGAAAATGTCAGATCTTCCCAAAGACAGACTAAATGTAGCCCCTCCGTTCACATACGTGGGACTTGATGTTTTTGGCCCTTGGCATGTGGTGTCACGCCGCACTCGGGGCGGCAGTGCCGAAAGTAAGAGGTGGGCAGTCATGTTCACTTGTTTATGTACAAGAGCAGTCCACCTAGAGATACTTGAATCGATGTCCTCTTCAAGCTTTATAAATGCTCTGAGAAGATTTCTGTGTCTGCGTGGGCCTGTCAGGCAATTCCGGTCGGACAGAGGAACAAATTTTGTAGGAGCTTGTAAGGAACTCAAAATCAATTCGGATGATCCTGAGATTCAGAACTACCTTCTGGATCAAGGATGTACCTGGACATTCAATGCACCTCATTCATCTCACATGGGAGGAGTGTGGGAACGAATGATAGGAATAGCCAGGCGCATTCTAGACGCAATGCTGTCAGCAAACACTCGACTTACAAATGAGGTTCTTACCACATTAATGGGTGAAGTAACAGCTATAATGAATGCACGTCCCTTGGTTCCAATTTCAACAGACTGTCAGGAAACAGAGATTCTTACCCCAGCGATGTTATTAACTCAAAAGGCTTGCGCCGTATCAGCACCACCTGGAGAGTTCAGCATTAAGGATATGTACAAGTGTCAATGGAAGCAAGTTCAGAATCTTGCAGATACATTCTGGAAACGTTGGAGACATGAATACTTGTCTACACTTCAGACTCGAAGGAAGTGGACAGATGAAAAACCAAATGTCCAAGAAGGAGATGTTGTGTTGTTGAAGGACTCTCAAGTAAAACGCAACGAGTGGCCAATGGGACTTGTTACAAAGGTCATTCCAAGTACTGATGGGAAAGTTCGCAAAATTGAAGTGAAAATAATTAAACAAGGGACTTCTAGAGTATATCTTAGACCAATCTCAAGTGTAATTGTTCTTCTTTCATGTGAGAAATAACTTGATAAATTGGTAAACGTACAAAATGTGATTGTACAATCAAAAATAATAATGGTATAACAGTTTATACCAGGCGAGGAGTGTTCTGCCCATTGTCATGGTATATAATCGCCATCTAGCGGACATTTGCAGTATTACAGAGTTGTTATTTTTCCTGTACATGCGCACTTGCAATGTTGATTTATTAGTTCGGCAGCAGTTCAACGTGCAGCATACTGTAGATTTAATTCGACGCTCAAACAGTCTTTGCCCTGGATAAAGATATGCCTGTAAGTTTATTTACTGTTTTAAGCGATGTTTAAAAGTGTTATGAGGTAACATAATCTTTTCTCTGTAAGTTTGTGATTGATATGAAAATGTAAAGAAGTTTTCTATCACATGTATACGCACGTGCAGATTGTAATGGACGCGTTTATATGTATTTCAAACAGATTAATATTCAAATTGTAATTTCATTTCTTGTTTATTGTATTTCAGTTTTACAAATAAGAAAGAGGATCACAGAAGTAAACATTCTGGAAGGATAAACTGCTTCATGTGTGTTTGTTAGCTAGCTGTCTAGTTTCTTCAAAGTGACGCAGTTGCAAGGACAGCATAGACACCGTTTGACCATTTTAAACTTAAAATGACAAGAAAAAACATATAAAAACGAATGAAAGCTGACTAACTTTAATGCATTTAAATGGACGTGGAAGCAGAGAATGTCCGAGTGTATTGGGTTAGCTATGTGCACTGTGATTGGCTCATCGAATTTGGGGGCGTGGCTTAGCCATAGGTCATTTGATGTCTGTTGATTGCAGTACGACAACAAGGCTTGTTAAAATAAAGTAAATACAATCTCCTCAGTCCTCCGAAGATCCCAAAAAAAGATCCGTTGGTGCTTTAGTGACTACTCCGCTCAGATAACCTGTCAATCACAGCTGTCAATCATGACGTTACACCATCGATTTTATAGCATCACGTAAGTAACTAACTAACTAAAAACAAACTTATTTTAAAAACAGACACTTGTCTTGAACTTACATCAGCGTGATAAAAACCAGCAAATGACAGAAACCACCTTTGGAAAAAATATATTTGAGGTGTAATTTAGGTTATGTTTACACGGAAACGATCTGAAGAGAAAACGCAAAAGTGGCGTTGCGTTATCACGTTTTGTTCTGCGTTTAGACGAGCGTTATGGGGGGGGGGGATCTGCGTGCATATGGTGACGCAAAAGTGTGTGAAATTCGATGCAGTATGCACTCCAGGCGGCTAGGTGGCAATGTGAAGCACTGAAAGTGAAAGAGACGCTGACACAGTTTTTCATGTTTAATACGGTAAAGCTGCTGCTTTAACCCTCGGTGCTCTTCGCGTGTCGCTCAAAAATGACAGATTTTTTTATTTTTTTTGTCAATGAAATAATTTCTTTGTTTGATAATGTTTTGTTATTTTCCTGTACTGGCGCATGCCTGTGACGTAAATGCATACGCAACGCCTTCACTGTCTAGCAGAATTTTGCGTTTTTACCGTTTTTACCCTTTAGACGGGAACGCGATGGTGGAGCGTTTTTATGCTTTCATGTTGTCATGGTTTGTGTCAACACGTGGCTGGTGATTGGTTTTACTGGCCATGTGCTTGTGTTCTAGTCCTGTTTGTTGTGAACACATGGCTTGTCATGTATGTTTCCTTGTGCCATGTGCTCTCCTGTCAATTGTCTAACCCCACCCACCTTGTTACCTGATTATTGATTAATTTGCCCCACCTGTCCTCCCTCGTTACCTGCTTTGTTTGCTCTCCTTATTTATTCTCCCTGGCTGCATTACAATTTGCCTACTTATACTATGCCCTAAAAGTGTACTATTTTTGGGAAGAAAAAGTATACACTTTTGAGTGTGTAGCAAAAGAGTAAGCAAGCTTTGGGACATACTACTTCCTTATCTTTAACGGACAGATCTGTCGCGTGCATCCTGTCAGTAAACTGCCCTGTCAATCATCTTGTCACAGTTAAAATCCTCCATTCAATCTAATTTAATTTCCTACCGCTTCGGAGAGAAATGTAGTAGCACGTTCATCTGCCAGTCGCGGGTCTTTCATGCGGAGACTCCTCATGTGTTTGCAATTTGAATGTAATGATGCATTTAAAAGTTAATGGCTAAATGTGTCTTTACAAAAGTTCACAATGCTGCTGCAGATGCAATATAATGTAGACAACATTTAATAAATACATTTTCGTCAGGTTAGATACTGATAATGAATCACTCAAGCCCCTAAACCTCTCTACATAACCGCCGGACTCACGCATCCTCCATGTCTGTAGTTTTTTTTTTTTACACTTTTCACTCGTCCAACGCGCGATGGGTTGTGGGCAATATTAGCCGCTAGCGTCCGCATCGATCTGCACTTCGGATTCTGACCGGAAATAGTAGACCATCCGGTATCTTTGGAACACTCATTTTAAC
>JARPMJ010009100.1:0-29661 GCA_033366665.1 Phoxinus dragarum | reverse complement strand
GGAACCCACTATTTTTTTCCATTGAATAAATGCTACGTGGGATCTCCATATCTCAGCTCTGGAAGGGTCTAGAACCTCCATTTTGCCATTCCTCTCTTAGTCCCAACACCCTCTAACAGAATCCAGAGTTTCAAGAAGATCAGAGAAACTTTTTTTCCAGACCCAAAAAAAGCGTAAGGGGTATGCCTGTCGGTTTTTTTGGGTCCGAAAAAAAGTTTCTCTGATCTTCTTGAAACTCTGGATTCTGTTAGAGGGTGTTGAGGCCTAGAGAGGAATCCAAAAATGGAGGTTCTAGATCATTCTAGAGCTGAGATATGGAGATCCCACGTAGCATTTATTCAATGGAAAAAAAATAGTGGGTTCCTGGACGGTGGAATTATGGGATGGGACTTGGTTCTATGGACTCAGGGGAGGCCCCTGAGTGCTGTAAAATAGTTTTTATCAAAAAAATATTAAAGATGGGCTCATAAACCACGTGTCCACGAAGCCACTATTTGTCCAATAACCCACTATTTGGCGCAAACGTCCAATAACCCACTATTTGTCCAATAACCCACTATATTTGTCCAATAACCCACTATTTGTCCAATAACCCACTATTTGGCGCAAACGTCCAATAACCCACTATTTGTCCAATAACCCACTATTTGGCGCAAACGTCCAATAACCCACTATTTGTCCAATAACCCACTATTTGTCCAATAACCCACTATTTGTCCAATAACCCACTATTTGTCCAATAACCCACTATATTTGTCCAATAACCCACTATTTGTCCAATAACCCACTATTTGGGCGCAAACGTCCAATAACACACTATTTGTCCAATAACCCACTATTTGTCCAATAACCCACTATATTTGTCCAATAACCCACTATTTGTCCAATAACCCACTATTTGGCGCAAACGTCCCGTTGCCCCCCCCCCAACACCACCCACCCCCCACCCCCCGTCCCACGAACCCACTATTTTTTACAATGGAATAAATGCTACGTGGGATCCATAGGCCCCGAACTTTGAACGGCTATAACTCAGCGACCAAGCCACCTAGAGGCACCAAACTCGGGTCAAAGTAGGGTCCCCAGGGGCCCTCTCCAACGCGCCCTAGCCCGTGCTTCTAGGGGCCCCACGGTCCGAGATACGGGGCCCAACAGGAAAGGGTGCATTTCAGAAGGAAGGGTCCCAGAGGCTCGGGACTCTGGGGTCTGAGAGGGCCCCTTGGGGACCCTCACCACCCCGAAGGATGACCCGCTGGGACTCTTCCTTTCCGAGATATCGACCGTTTTGTCCAAAGTCCCTTGTGTATAACCGGGTGTATCTCAGGGACCCAACCGAGTTGGGGCTCAAACTCCGGGCATGAGGAGGGCCCATGGGGCCCCTTCAGACCCCACCGTCCCCAGCTCCTGGGACCTTCCGTTTCCGAGATACGGCCACTTCCTGTCCAGGTTTGACCGGGTATATCTCGGGAACCAAGCCGAGTTGGAGCTCCAAACTCCTGGTGTGGAGAGGTACCCATGGGCACCCCATGACCCCAGAGTATGGAGCCCAAAGTCGGCTTGGTTCCTGAGTTATGCCCGGTCAAAAAATGGGACTTTCATCCTTCCAACAATTCACCCGGATCCTCCCGAGAACTCACCCGTTCCAATCCAGTTGAAACTCGGGATTCTGGTAGAGGGTGATGAGACTTAGAGAGGAGTGCAAGAATGGAGGCTCTAGAGCCATCCAGAGCTGAGATATGGAGATCCCACGTAGCATTTATCCAATGGTAAAAATAGTGGGTTTGTGGACAGTGGAATTATGGGATGGGACTTGGTACTATGGACTCAGGGGAGGCCCCTGAGTGCAGTAAAGTAGTTTTTATCAAGACAGGACCTTTAAAAAAAAACTATGTCCAAAATTGACTTGGTGGGAAATCATGATTCAAAAATAGTGGGGTTATTGGACAAATAGTGGCTTCGTGGACACGTGTTTTTAAAGCCCATCTTTAATATTTTTTTTGATAAAAAACTATTTTACAGCACTCAGGGGCCCCCCCTGAGTCTGTGGGACCAAGTCCCATCCCATAATTCCACCGTCCAGGAACCCACTATTTTTTTCCATTGAATAAATGCTACGTGGGATCTCCATATCTCAGCTCTGGAAGGGTCTAGAACCTCCATTTTGCCATTCCTCTCTTAGTCCCAACACCCTCTAACAGAATCCAGAGTTTCAAGAAGATCAGAGAAACTTTTTTTCCAGACCCAAAAAAAGCGTAAGGGGTATGCCTGTCGGTTTTTTTGGGTCCGAAAAAAAGTTTCTCTGATCTTCTTAAAACTCTGGATTCTGTTAGAGGGTGTTGAGGCCTAGAGAGGAATCCAAAAATGGAGGTTCTAGATCATTCTAGAGCTGAGATATGGAGATCCCACGTAGCATTAATTCAATGGAAAAAAATAGTGGGTTCCTGGACGGTGGAATTATGGGATGGGACTTGGTTCTATGGACTCAGGGGAGGCCCCTGAGTGCTGTAAAATAGTTTTTATCAAAAAAATATTAAAGATGGGCTCATAAACCACGTGTCCACGAAGCCACTATTTGTCCAATAACCCACTATTTTTGAATCATGTTTTCCCGACGAGTCAATATTGGACATAGTTTTTTTTTAAAAGGTCTGTCTTGATAAAAACTACTTTACTGCACCTCCCCTGAGTCCATAGCACCAAGTCCCATCCCATAATTCCACTGTCCACGAACCCACTATTTTGTAATATTGAATAAATGCTACGTGGGATCATCCCACGAAGCCACTATTTGTCCAATAACCCACTATTTTTGGAAAATGATTTTCCCGCCACCCATGAAAATATGCTGCAATTGGACACAATCCCACGTGTCATCGGTTGAATGGGGATTCAGTCAGTTCCTTTGATAGACATTTTAATTAAAGTTCCTGTCTTGATGAAAACTACTTTACTGTACTCAGGGGCCTCCCCTGAGTCCATAGCACCAAGTCCCATCCCATAATTCCACTGTCCACGAACCCACTATTTTTACAATGGGATAAATGCTACGTGGGATCATCCCACGAAGCCACTATTTGTCCAATAACCCACTATTTTTGTCCAATAACCCACTATTTGTCCAATAACCCACTATTTGGCGCAAACGTCCAATAACCCACTATTTGTCCAATAACCCACTATTTTTGTCCAATAACCCACTATTTGTCCAATAACCCACTATTTGGCGCAAACGTCCAATAACCCACTATTTGTCCAATAACCCACTATTTGTCCAATAACCCAATACTTTTTTGTAAAATGATTTTTTTTGGGGGGGGCCCCGGGGCCCGTGACTCTCCCGTTCAGGAGAGGGTCCCCTCGGGACACCTACACACGAGTTGAGCTCTCTGCGTCTTTGCGCTGCCAAGATACGAGCCGTTTTGTCCCAGAGGTCGAGAGGTCACCTTTCGGACGCCATTTTGATTGGCGCGCCGTGGTTTTCGGCTAATATCTCGGCCAAAACACCACCGAAATTCATGAAATTTTTACCATTCTTTTCAGCTCGACCAGACGGTTCCGTAGAGCCCGGGGCCCGCCGGATCCGTCGAGTTTTGGCCTTGATAATTGTTCGTTTATATCTGTATCTCGGGGGCCCCAGGGGCCCACGAGGGCCGCGGGTGGTCTCAAAGTAAAGGTCTCGACCCCTTCTAAACACGATAAAACGTTAGGTGTCCATAGGACCCAGTGAGTCATCATGAAAAATAAAAAAGTCTCCAGTCACCATCCACATTTTCAGTCACCATTCACAATCACTGGGTTATTTTACAATTGGGGGTCAGGAAACGCTTTGGAAGCGGCTAGGGCCCTCAAACTCGGGGGCCCGACTCGGGGTCAGTAGACGACGGTGCTCGCCGAGTTTCGGACTCCTACGACCTTCCGTCTCCGTACGGACGCGCGTTTCGTTGGTTTGACCTTTTTGACCCCTTGCACATGTTTTTCACCCTTTTTCGACCTTTCGACACCTGAACGAGGTCCCAGGGGCCCCAAACTTTCAGGGCCGAACCATGGGGCCGTGCCGAGAAGGAAAACGGCGCCCCCTAGTCGATCGGCCCTTCCGAAGCGGCGTCCGCGAAACCACTATAGAAAAACCCATTGATTTAATGGGCGAGTGGGATTTTGATAGAAAGGTCCCAGGGGCCCCAAACTCAGCACGGTGAACCCTGGCCCGCCCTGAGTGACGTACCGATAGGGCCCGGGCCCCTAGGGCCTGAGAAACTTGATCCATCTCTCTGTCTGCCACTGAGGTCAATGGCAGACACTTGTAAACAGGCCCGTTTTCAGCAGTACACTCGCCCTGACTTTAAACGCTTGCCAAGCGGCTAGGGCCCTCAAACTCGGGGGCCCGACTCAGGGGCCCTAGACGACGGAACTCGCCGAGTTTCGGGCTCCTGCGACTTTCCGTCTCCTTACGGGGGCCGTCCCACCTCCCATTTAAAAGGCATAGCGGTTTCGCGGACGAGCATCCTTTTTCGACCTGGCGACCCCTGAACGAGGTCCCAGGGGCCCCAAACTTTCAGGGCCGCACCAGGGGGCCGTGGCGAGTCGGAAAACGGCGCCCCCTAGTCCATCGGCCCTTCCGAAGCGGCGTCCGCGAAACCACTATGGGGACCCATTCATTTAATGGGCGAGTGGGATTTTTATAGAAAGGTCCCAGGGGCCCCAAACTTTCACGGGCCGCACCAGGGGCCCGTGGCGAGAAGGAAAACGGCGCCCCCTAGTCGATCGGCCCTTCCGAAGCGGCGTCCACGAAACCACTATGGGGCCCCATTGATTTAATGGGCGAGTGGGATTTTTATGGAAATGTCCCAGGGGCCCCAAATTCGGTACTGTGGCTCCAGGGCCCGCCCCGAGTGACGTACCGAAAGCACCAGGCCCTGGAGCGAGGGCAAGTATTTTTTAGCCTCTGTGCAAAATCTCTTCCTTTGCCTGACTCTCAAAAAGCCTTTTCAGGCCTTTGAATTATTTTTTGGCGGGGGAGGGGCGGTTTTTCAAAAGGGCCCTAGGGCCCACGATTCGGGGGCCCCGCGTCAGGGGCCCTGGAGAGTCGGGATCTGAAGTATTGAGGCACCACCACCCTCCGTCTGCGTACGGGGGCCGTCCCACGGCCCATTTAAAAGGCATAGTGGTTTCGCGGACGAGCGTCCCCTTTTTCGACCTCGCGGCCCCCTGAACGGGGGCCCCGGGGCCCCAAACTTTCCCGCCCGCACCAGGGGGCCGTGGCGAGTCGGAAAAACGGCGCCCCCTAGTCGATCGGCCCTTCCGAAGCGGCGTCCGCGAAACCACTACGGCGAATACATTCATTTAATGGGCGAGTGGGATTTTGATAGAAATGTCCCAGGGGCCCCAAACTCGGCACGGTGGCCCCAGGGCCCGCCCCGAGCGACATACCAAAGGCGCTAGTCTCTAGAGCCAAGGCAACACCTTCCCGCCCTTTTAACCCTAATCTCGGCCTTGTGTCTCTTCCACTCATGTACCCTAAGAGCCTTTTGAGTGAAAGTTGGTTATAAGGGGGAAACTTTGTGCAGGAAGGACCTAGGGCCCCACGCTTCGGGGCCCTGAGTCGGGGGCCCCTGGAGAGTCGGATCTGAAGTATCGAGGTACCATGACCCTGCGTTTCCGTACGGGGGCCGTCCCACGGGCCATTTAGCGGCGTAGCGGGTTCGCGGACGAGGGGCCCTTTTTTGACCTCGCGGCCCCTGAACGGGGTCCCAGGGGCCCCAAACTTTTCCGCCCGCACCAGGGGGCCGTGGCGAGTCGGAAAATGGCGGCCCCTAGTCGATCGGCCCTTCGGAAGCGGCGTCCACGAAACCACTACGGCGAATACATTCATTTAATGGGCGAGTGGGATTTTGATGGAAATGTCCCAGGGGCCCCAAATTTGGCACGGTGGCCCCTGGGCCCGCCCCGAGCGATGTACCGAAAGCACCGGGCTCTTGAGCGAAGGCAAAACGTTGTCACCCTCTAACCCTAATCTCTGCCACACGAACAGGCGCGGGGCCCCTTTTTTGACCTTTCGGCCCCTGAACGAGGTCCCAGGGGCCCCAAACTTTCCCGCCCGCACCAGGGGGCCGTGGCGAGTCAGAAAACGGCGCCCCCTAGTCGATCGGCCCTTCGGAAGCGGTGTCCACGAAACCACGGTGGAAAACCCATTCATTTAATGGCCGAGTGGGATTTTGACAGAATGGCCCCAGGGGCCCCAAATTCGGCACGGTGGCCCCGGGGCCCGTCCCGAGCGACATGTCAAAAGCACATGGTGGTGGGGGAGGGGCAATTTTTTTTAAGGGCCCTAGGGCCCCAAGCTTCGGGGCCCCACGTAAGGGGCCCCTGGAGAGTCAGGATCTGAAGTATCGAGGAACCACGACCCTCCGCCTGCGTACGGGGGCCGTCCCACGGGCCATTTGAAAGGCATAGTGGTTTCGCGGACGTGAGTCCCTTTTTCGACTTTGCGGCCCCTGAACAAGGTCCCCGGGGCCCCAAACTTTCAGGGCCGCACCAGGGGGCCGTGGCGAGAAGGAAAACGTCACCCCCTAGTCGATCGGCCCTTCGTAAGCGGTGTCCACGAAACCACTATGGGGCCCCATTCATTTAATGGGGAAGTGGGATTTTGATGGAAATGTCCCAGGGGCCCCAAATTCGGCACGGCGGCCCCGGGGCCCGCCCTGAGTGACATATCAACGGCGCAGGGTGATCCGTAACAAAAAAAAAAAAAAACAGTGGGTTATTGGACAAATAGTGGGTCAGTGGGATGGGGGGGGGTGGGGGGGTGTCGGGGGGGGGGCTACGGGACATTTGCGCCAAAATAGTGGGTTATTGGACAAATAGTGGTTTCGTGGGACGTGGGGGGGTGGGGGGGTGGCGGGGGGTGTTTGGGGGGGTGGGGGAGCATTTGCGCCAAATAGTGGGTTATTGGACAAATAGTGGGTTCGTGGGACGGGGGGGGTGGTGGGGTGGTGTTCCGGGGGGGGTGGGGGGGCATTTGCCCAATATAGTGGGTTATTGGACAAATAGTGGGTTCGTGGGACGGGGGGGGTGTTGGGGGGGTGTTGGGGGGGGTGGTCCTGGGGGCAACATGCTCTCTGTCGCCCACTAGAGGTGTCCAAAAAGCCACGGTCCCGTGGCAAGTAGGTCGTATTCCGTGAATAGGGGGGTTAGTAATAAAGGCCCACTTCTCACCAAGTCTGTGGGCCCACGGCCTCCCAATTCACCCTACGATCCCTCCGACCCATTATGCGTCCAATGGCAGCTTATTAACATGGGCTTTTTTCCACGAACCCACGTTTTGGACTACCTAATATAATTCAGAATTATTTCTTACCTTAAAATCTTTCTTGTCTTCAAATCGCATTCTTCTTCTTCTGATGTAAATCCAATAATCTCACAGCATGTCTTCCAAACTCGACGACAGCAGAGGATTGATGAAGTTTGGTGCATTGCTTTTTAGGTAATGAGCGTGTTTGCGTGGAAGATTTGCATATCAATATAATTTGCACGTGTGGGTGTGGTCACATTCAAACTAATGAGCAAGGTTTTGAGAAACTGGATATCTTGTTGGTTTTATACAAATTACTTAAACAGAGAATATTTGTTTTTGTTTTGAATCAGATAATTTAAAACTACACACTTAAATGTTTATAAAGATATAGAGCTCATAAAAGTGTGACAAGTATTCGCTGAGTTTTGTTTGTTTAGACACGTGCTCAAGAAAAAAAAAGTTCACGAGACGGAGAGGCAGAAAGCACACCCTGTTTAATTTCTTTATTTTACAAAAGCACAACGTTTTGTTTTGATTGTAAGTGGACGCATACAAAAGTAGACATCTCACAGATCTTTTTTTCATATTTATTAGGTCTGTATGACCATAAATGACGGAGTATTTTACATTTATTTTGCTGCTATGTGAAAAAAATTGCGCAAATCATGCCGGCGTGATTGCCGACCCCAGAGGGTTAAGTAGTGAAGGCTGTATAGTATTAAATGCACTCGAGAAATCAAATAATGTAATTCTGACGATGTTATCCAGAGTCTCTAAATGACTTAGTGATTTGTGCAAGAGATAAATAATTGCATCATCTTCCCCAACACCAGTTTTATAGGCAAACTGTAGTTTATCCTCAGCAGCACTCATCACCTGCTTAATGTGGTTTAATCTCTCAAAGACCATCAACTGCGCTGTTAAAGCAATCGGTCTGTAGTGTGAGAACTCAGAGGGGTTTGTTATCTTAGGCACTGGTACTATACACGATGTCTTCCATAAAACAGCTTCCATCATTTTTTTTTTTGCATATTTAAATCCAAAAAGAGACTTTTTTTGGCCTGACAGTGTATGGGTCAACGCTTTTTGTGGAAAAATAAATTAAGTGGTTTGTTTTGATATAAAACCGTAAATGTTAAAAGGGGCTTTTACCTCAGAATCGGGATAAAGCCCGGGACACGACAAGCCAACGGTCGACCCTCGGGCAGTTTTTCACCAACATGTTGAATCGGCGTCGGGCTGTCGGTGAGAGAGAGAACTCTGATTGGCTGTTCAGCTTAGTGAATGAGTCAGTGCACGAGAATAATAGCAAAACAGCGAGCAAAGAAGTCAAAACGGTACAGATAGAAGGCTTTTCTAATGTTACGTCTTCTTATCTGAGTGTTCCTTGGCGAATATTTCAATATTAACATGAGCGGTGTGAAATAAAAAGTGTTTACCGGGATTGATATTCAAAACAGTAAGTGTGCACTGCTTTGTTACGGTATGTGTATCTGCAGCCTGCAGCATCGGTTTCCCTTTCTGAATGGTGAATATAGATGCAGAAATGGACAGTCTCATTTACACGCAGGTGCAGAATGTGCATTCTAGCTGACAGCTGTAGTTCACTCGGTGTGCAAGTGCAGCTTTCCCCCCGACACGGGTGACGGGAGGCGACAACACAGTCAGCTTTCATCAGCGCTAGTTCTTTGGTGTCGGTTTGGTGTGTCCCAGGCATTGGGAAACTTTGTGTCCCAAAGTTTGTAGTATTTTCTGTTTATTTGAAAAATAAATTAAATGCAATTTTGACATTAAAATATAGCCTATTCATTTTAAAAAACATAAAGATTTAAAGATTCCATAAAAAAATATTTTACTGTAGTAACAATATTTTTGATCATTTATTAAATGAAAAATATTAATATGATGGTTTCCTTATAAATATGGGGGAACAAATGGAAAAGTAAGCCAGCTATTAATTGTTTTGTTAATTATTGTGCCTGTAGCCTCAACAGTACGGCCAATTACCAAACTTCACATCATTTACAAGACCTTTTATCTCAAAATATATTCAATAATTTTAGCGATTCTCAATGGTGAATTAAATCAATAACATTTCAAAACCATGAAATGTATCGATTAATTTAGCACAGAATCAACTTTGCGCTGCTGTCAGTGATATCGTCATGAATCAGCCAAATTTCCATGTGAATTGTAGATGTTTAGGAAAGTGCTGTAGCAAGTTTTTGTGCAATCTAGTGGTTTATAGGATACTACGATCAAATGCAGCTTTTACCTTCCCTGTTGTACCCTAAATGTTTTACTACCCTACAAAACTAATACAAATACTGCTCTATAAATTACAGAAGTATTGACTGGGTTAATTTAACGGAGCAGGCAAATAATCTGCATAGAAACTTTTAAAAATATTTCTGTTTATTTCTTATCAACAACAGGAAAGAAAGAGAGCAGCTTCTCCAGGATCCAACTGTTTGACCATGAAGGCCGCAAAATTCAGTGATGGAGCAGTGACCTTTGACCCTGTGTGAGTATCATCATGTAGGGTAAGAGGCACATGAACGCAGAATGCATGAAGATTCAGAAAATTGTACATTTCAAATGGCTAAAGTTCTTTAAAGGGACACTAAGTAACTTTTTAGG
Source organism: Phoxinus dragarum (assembly GCA_033366665.1). Classification (NCBI taxonomy): domain Eukaryota; kingdom Metazoa; phylum Chordata; class Actinopteri; order Cypriniformes; family Leuciscidae; genus Phoxinus; species Phoxinus dragarum. Next base: position 19,730 of record JARPMJ010009100.1, on the reverse strand, counting down.
TATTTTATTATCTAAAACCAATATTTTTATTCATAAATATGTCCTCAATGGTGTACAAATACCTCGGCCAATTATCTGACTTATCCTTATAAATGAAGAATTAATTATCTTTATATACATGGGACGGGTAGGTCCACGGAGGCTTCCATGTAGTTCCGCCATCTTGCAAAACTATAATAGCAGAGAGGGACAAAAAGTACTAAGCCAACGCGTTTCCACAACGCATTTTCGTTCAGAGCCAGCCAGTCACGTGACGTGACTGAAACCAGCAGAAACGCAGGTGCAGAGCAGTGAGAGGCGCTTGAAACTGCACCAGCCAGTTTAAAAGTCTGGATTGCATTGTTATTATGACCATACATATGCCAAGCCACAGGAGAAGAAAACATCGTCGCCAACATCGTCGCCAAAAAAGTCAAAAATAGAACGTAACATGCGTGGGATTTCCCCCTTTCTGGTCAATGTATCTGCTTAATTATTTTTATAAAAAATACCTCAAAGTGATCATAGTGCTAACAGACGGATCACAAAACTTATCACGGATCCGTGGTTTGATTAAAGTCAATTTTATTTTAAAATGATTACTCACTCTCTCTTGAGCGTCTGGCGGGAGTGATTTTAATGTAAAGACGCGTTTATGCGCGTCTTGAGGTCCTGCGGCGTGGTGTTTAGCGCGGCGTGGTAGACGCGAGCCTCATTCTACTCCAGTTAGCGCGAATTGCTATCACAGATAATGTCTTTTTCATCATTTCACTGTAGCTCAGCATCGTGATGTAAAGTTAACGTTATTGCATGATCACAGTTCATATGTGTGGGGAAAGATAAGCTATTAGAGTAAAAATATTGCGTTAGGCTACTTCAGTTAATAAGAAAAAAGATTTTACAATTCCTGCACATGCAGTGATGAAGTTCATGTTCTCATGATTTATTTTTATGAATAACAATGTTTCAAAACACCCCCCCTCGACGAAGTGCTATTAGAAGACATCCTGTCAAAGCTTTTTGGTACATATCGCCTACCGTAGATCCAATGCGCATTTGAAAAAGCGAGGCGCTGGAGAGCAAAATTAGTTTGGATGCAAAATATGAATTCACCACTAGATGGGAGTAATTCCTACTTAGTGTCCCTTTAACAAATGTAACAAGTGGAAGTGAAGATGCAAAGAAATGAATTGTTAAATAGTGCTTTCTTATGCTTCTCTCTGCCATTTCTCTGTTAGATCTCCATTAACACAGCAATGATTTGTTACATGTGTTGCATCAGTGTTATATTGACAATTATCCTTTAAATTAGGGATGCACTGAAATGATCTATTTTGATAAAAACGGAAACAAGAAAATTCATAACAAATTGCTAGAGGTGCCACAAAATCTTTGCTCATTCCAGTATTTTAAATATTAATATATAAATGTAAGTGTTTTGTAAGGATACTCTGATCGGTCTGCCATAAATCAGCCAATAATAACTTCCTATGAATCGACTTATTGTCTCTAAATTTGCCAATCTTATGTTGATGACTGCTCAAACCAGACAATGAAAGCATATATAAAAGAACTTAAAAAAAATCAGGATTCACATCAGCTGATCAAGATTTTTCCATTTCTAAAAGAAAAGTGGCAGGTTATTTAGACTATAAATCTTCTCTGACTGTTCAAATGCTTCCCTTGTGGCAAAGGGGACTTTTATGTGCAATTAGGAATTGCAGAAACAAGCTGAGTTTGCAGTCTCTTTTATAATAAAACATCTGTCGTCAGTCATCATTTACATGTAAATTAATTGCATGTAATCATTTTAGATGAACACTGCTTTTTTCTCCATGTCGGTGCTTCTGTGATATTTTAAAATAATGGTTTCTGGTTTAAACTTTCTGCCAAAAATGTTAGCCTTCTTTCTTTTCTTCTTTTTTTTGAACATTTTGACTAATGAAAATGGATGTCTCCCTTCTTTAAATATGGAGGTAGTTATCTGCCCCCACATGCCTGATTTAAAACGAGCTCCAACCCATGTTCAGTGTGCAAATTTCACAAAGAAAAAATTTGGTCAATTCTACCTGAACTTTAAAAGGGGAAGTTTAGTTATATTTTTGGTTTATTATGAAACTCTGGCGGGACAGATTAGACTATGGTGGGCCGCCACAATCTAGTTAATGAATGGGAAACACTGATGGGTTTAAAATATCATTGCTAGAACAAAACCTTGAGAAACTCCATGTGTGATTATTAGGATGTCAGTTGGCCACAATAGATATTTGTCTGTAAGATTTTTATTTATTTTTACTTTATTTTCACAAATGTGTTTTCTGTTTGTTTTTGTGTCTTTCTTCTTAATGTGTTTTCAGTGGTGTGAGAGCTGACCAGATCAGAGATGTGTCCTGTCAGACCAGCACATCCTCCTCCTGTCAGAAACACATCAGTCATCATGACACAGAAGCAGCCCTGAAGCTCGGTTCTCAGCAGCCAGTGCATGATGATCTGCAGAGAGTAAAAGACCAGCACAAAACCAGCATGAAGAACAAGTATGAGAACTTATTTGAGGGAATCAAACTACAAGAGAATCAGACCCTCCTGAACAGGATTTACACACAGCTGTACATCATAGAGGGAGAGAGTGAAGGGGTGAATGAAGAACATGAGGTGCTACAGATGGAGAAAAGTTACAAGACCCTCCAAGACACTCCAATCAACTGCAATGACATCTTTGATCCTTCACCTGAGCTAGGATATGAGGAGAAGAGAAGAGAGAAGGACAAAATCAAGACTGTTCTTACAAAAGGTATCGCTGGAATCGGAAAAAACCGTCTCTGTGCAGAAGTTCATTCTGGACTGGGCCGATGGAAAAGCCAATCAGGATGTAGATTTCATATTTGTGCTTCCATTTAGAGAGCTGAACTTGATTAAAGATCATCAGTATAGTCTTCACAGACTTCTGCTGGACTTTCATCCTGAACTTCTAGATCTGGACTCAAAGATTTATGATGAAAATACAGTTGTGTTGATATTTGATGGTCTGGATGAAAGCAGAATTACACTGATGTTTTCAGACAGTGAGAAAGTTTCTGATGTGACTGAGTCTTCATCAGTGGGTGTGTTGATGTCAAACCTCATGAAAGGAGATCTGCTTCCCTCTGCTCTCATCTGGATCACCACCAGACCAGCAGCAGCCAATCAGATCCCCTCTAACTACATCAACCGTGTGACAGAAATTCAGGGATTCAATGACCCTCAGAAGGAGGAATATTTCAGGAAGAGAATCAGTGATGAGCAACAAGCCAGCAGAATCATCTCACACATCAGAAGAGCAAGAAGCCTCCACATCATGTGCCACATACCCGTCTTCTGCTGGATCTCATCCACTGTGCTTCAAAACATCCTGAAACAAGATCTCAGTGCAGAAATCCCTCAAACTCTGACTGAAATGTACATACACTTCCTCCTAATTCAAACTAGCATGAAGAACCAGAAATATGAAGAGAGAGATCCAGAGAAAGTCCTGCAGTCCAACAGAAAAGTGATTGTGAAACTTGCTGAACTGGCTTTCAATCAGCTGATGAAGGGCAATGTGATGTTCTATGAGGAGGACCTGATTGAGAGCGGCATAGACGTCACTGACGCTTCAGTGTATTCTGGGATTTGCACTGAGATCTTTAGGGAGGAATCTGTAATTTATCACAGGAAGGTTTACAGCTTTATACATCTGAGCTTTCAGGAGTTTTTTGCAGCATTGTATGTGTTTTCTGTTATTTACACAAGAACAGTGAAGTTCTGAAAATATTCCTGACAGGAAAGTCCAGAACTCAGTTTGGGAATGTTTCTCTGGATGTGTTTCTGAAGGGAGCAATGAATAAATCCTTGAACAGTGAAAATGGGCTTCTGGATCTTTTCCTTCGATTCCTTCATGGCATCTCACTGGAGTCTAATCAGAGACTCTTACAGGATGTGCTGATTCACACAGAGAACAACCCAGAGAGCATCAAGAAAATAACCCAAAACCTCAAACGAGGTCAAAAAAACAATGTCAGCCCTGAAAGATGGATGAATCTGTCACACTGCTTGATTGAGATGAAGGATAATTCTGTTGTTGAAGAAATGCAGGCATTTTTAAAATCTAAAACAAAACGTAAAAACCTTTCTCTTGCACAATGCTCAACTTTGGCAAACATGATCCTGATGTCAGAGGAGGTGATGGATGAGTTAGACCTTAAGAAGTACAACATTAAATCAAAGGAGGGTCGAAGGAGGCTGGTACCTGCTGTGAAGAACTGCAGACAAGCTTAGTAAGTGCGAAGATCTAATAATTACAAAATAAATTTAACAGACATTTTGAGAGAGGTTTGGTGAATAATATATTCACAACCATAAAACACAAATTACAGCACTTGTGTGTTTTCATTTCTCAACCAAATTGACAGTATTCAGCTTAATTCATGCAGAAGAATTAACATTAGTGAAGCGCATTGTTCATAAAATATGATTTTAAGTCAGATATTTATTTTTCCAGTTTGGCAGATTGTAATCTCACAGATCTGAACTTTGAAATTGTGGCTTCGGCTCTGCAAACATCAAACTCCCCCCTGAGAGAGCTAGACCTGAGTAGCAATCAGCTGCGGGATTCAGGAGTGAAGATGATCTCAGATGCAATGAAGAGTCCTAACTGTCAACTCTGCGTACTAAGGTTTATTTCAAATTTATTCTTTACATTGTATTACATTGTGTTTCATTGTGTTTGCTCTCATTCCTCACATGTGTTTCCTTGTCTGTGTTTCCCGCCACCGATCAGTCACCATGGACACTAATCGCATTCATCACAGCTGCTAATCGTTTAGTTAATCACCACTGTGTATTTAAGTTCCTGCCTGTGTCTTGTCTAGTGTCCGGTATTGTTTGTGCGTTGCACGCTGTCTCGCCTGCTGGCTATGCAAGTTATTTATTAACTTGTTACCTTTAAATCATCTTCGTCTTTCTAGGATCTAATCGTGACATTTCTAAGGCTGCATTTACACTGCAGGTCTTGATGCCCAATTCCGATTTGCTGACTATATCCGATTTTTTTTTGACGACGACGACCCACTTACATCTTTTAAAAGCAGTGTATTCATCAGTGTATTAGGTCTATGTTACCATGGTTACCATAACTTGGATGCGCGCATCAACCGTCGCCGAGTCCGCTGTTGAAGGTGATGATCATCCATTTATCCTCACGCGTAATAACACATACGATTAATAGTAATTTGACAATCGGGTGCGGATACTTAAATCAGAGAAAATTATTGGTGCAGGGGGATGATTTGTTTTTGGCTGCGGATTCGGGTGACATCATGAGCGCATCTCTAATTATCCAGTGTTTTGCTTTCCGTACTATTTTCATAGGTCAGCGTATATGCACGTATATGTTCACATATATATATGCACCTATACGTTTACCTATATATTAGTAAATTATTAATGTATATATAGGTGCATATATGCAGACATATATACATTAATAATTTTACTAATATATAGATAAACGTATAGATAAATGTATATATAGGTAAACATATTAGTAAAATTATGAAAATCCATAGCTACTAGGCAACATAAATAAAAGGCCAAAATGTAAAAATTTACATCATTTATTAACTTAAGAACAATCAAATAGTACAAGAACAAAAAAAAGTAAAAAAACAGAACAGAAAAAAAAAAACAATTTATCTTGTTGATCTTCTCAGCTCCGTGAGCTTCGAATTGATAGATGTGCCTATCTGCCCTCGGCTGGCTGCCGGCCACTTCTTCAATGTAGCATCTAGAAAAGACAAAAATAATAAGACAGTATAATAATAATAATATAGGGCTTCATCAGGAACCCAAAGTGCTTACAGTACAGCTGCGATTGGACACATATTTTGGATAAAGGGCTGATCATAATAAAAAATGCGTCATGTAAACACGTCAATTGGAAGATTCTGATTGGATTCTGCTAAATCTGAAAGAAACTCTGATTGAAAACATCTTATGCCCTACCTTATGCAGTCTCCATTGATGCCTAATAAACATTGATACAAGTAGGCTATTGTTAAAGTGGTGAAATTATAAAGTCTTAAAAGTTTTGTTTTCCCTTCTCAACGCATTATGCATTTACTCACCAAATAATGGCTGCCTTTTTAATTTGGTCAAGGGCGACCAGCTGCTCCCCATCCCCTCTGGTTGGCTTCCCACCAGTAATATTTCAAAATTATTATGAAAGGGGGTAAAATGAAGATGGAGAAAGTCTTTTTATATACACACACACATCACATTTTCTTGAGGTGCAAGGAAATACAAAAATGCCAAGTAAAAAAGCGATGGTATGCCCGCACACAAACATAATTTATTCCACAGAATATGACTGACATGACAAGGACAGAAGAGATTAGGAACATGTTGCTTTGTACCATTCAGGTTGCTTTTCAGCAAAGTCTCCAAATCAAAGGTGCCCAGCAGCTGATTCCACACCATGGCAGTAGCAGAGGTGGCAAGGCGGGCTGATTTCCATGCTTCTGCCTGGCAAAACACCCCAGAGCCCTTTATAAATTCAATCTGAAAAATTATTTCACATCACAATATTAATTTATTGGCAACTTTTAGAAACTTTTTCATGTTTCATATTGATTCTTATGTTTAGCTTCCCAAATAGGTTTTTATGTATAAATGCAGATTAATGATATGTATAAATGCAGATTAACGATAAAGATATGAAACAAATTAAAGGGATAGTTTACTTTGAAATTAAATTTTGGTATGTTGTAGCTTACCTGAAGTGCATCCAAGATGTAGGTGTCTTTTTCTCCGCAGTAGTTTCAATTTTGATATTTTTAGGTCTAACCGTTCTTGTCAGTCATATAATGCAGGTCTATGGTCAAAGAACATGCACAGAGAAGTCCAAATTAAACAATTCCCCATCGTAAGTACACATCGATGGCCTAAGACACGAAACGAGAGGTTTGTGTGAGAAAACGAACTGTATTTATATAGTTTTTACCTCTTGTACACAACCGTCCAAGTGATCTGAGGGACCTCATCACTTGGACGGTTGTGTACAAGAGGTAAACACGATATAAATACTGTTCGTTTTCTCACACAAACTGCTTTAATTAAAATTAGGAATACTTACGATTGATGATAATGTCTTTCAGAAGGTTAGAGGGCGGCCTTTTCGCCATTCCACCAGCTTCTCAGTTCTTTCAGTCCTTTCAAGAAAGTCTTTAACTGAAAAATTCCGGACACAGTCAATGGCCAAAATACTATGGGACCCTGTATCCTAACCCTCAGTCCATTCAAGTAGGACATAACGAAACTCCAACGCTGATATCGCCATTTTTACTCCCAGCCGCTATCTTTCGGCGCGAAATAGCCATAGCGCGCTGGGCCGCATGCGGATGACGTCATCAGCTGCGCGACGCTGTAGCGCCCAATCGGTAGCAGCAGAGTGGAGAAATGGTTGCCAGTATAAATAAATAACGTTAAGGAAATAAGACTTAATTAAAGAAAAGCAATAGATATGGATCCAGTACGTTACAAACGGTACCTCGTTGACTTGAAATTGGAAAAAAGGCTTGGTTGACCAAATAAATAAAAAAAACAATTTATTATACATTTCCTTCTTTTCCACTATCTTAGAAATAATTGACCTTAATTGTAAGTGTTTCAAGAAAACGTGCGGACTTCATAGCTTTCCATCTCCTCTCACTTAATTGCCATAGTAAAATTCCATAACATGCCAATTAGCCTACATGTGATCCCAATTTCACGTGTTCGCTAAGTTACACAAGTTCTTGCATATTTTTTTTAAGTTAGTTCTTAGTTATTGCCTTGATAAAAGAAAATGTCATATCTTGCCAAAGAGCTACAAAATGACCAGATCCTGCCATGAGCTATAGGAGACACATCTTGTATGTAGGCTACATATAGGGCTTATATGTGGATATAAAGAAGCAATACATGAGACCTATATGGCCTGTATATGCACATATATCCACCTCAATTTTGCCTATATGTGGCATATATGCAGCATATACACGCATATATGCAGCATATATATGATCATATATGTGCATATATGATCATATATGTGCATATATGCTGTATATATGCAGCATATATGTGCATATAAACTGCATTTAGGTTTCATATATGCGCATATATCCTCATATAGGTTTTTTCCATGTGGGGAGGACAAGGAAATACAGTAGTCTTAGATAAAATCAGAGTGGGATGGAAAGTGGGACAGTTGTCTTAGATAAAATCACAACATTATTACGGCTTTTGTGAGGGTCTTTGGACATTTTGAATTTCGAGCAGAGGGGTGGACCAGAGCAGCCAGGTATGTTATGATCTGAGATGAAGTGAGTTTGTGATGAAGATGAGGTGAACTAATTTCTTATCTTACATTTTGCATGCGTTTTGTTTTTTGTTTAGATGTTTGAAAAATAAGACACTTTTTAATTTTTAACAGTTTTGGGAAAGTAGGCCAAAGATTTAGCAAACATGTGTACACAATTCGGAAAAACTGTAATATGTTACAAATAATGTGATTTATATACAGTGCATATTCTACTTCTATAATTATAACAAGTAGATTACTTCATGTGTATGTTTTTTTCCATCAGATAAATACATTTTCCTTCACCTGTAATTACTTACTCTGATTTATGATTAATTTATGATCATAAGCTATTAAAAATGAATAAAAAAAAAGATTAATGGATGGCCATTATCAATGATCCATCATTATTTATTCCACAAGTTGTCATTTTCTTAAAATAAACCTTCTCAAAAACATGAGACAATGCATATACCCCGCTAACAGGGAATGTTCTCATAACTTTGGCTAACATTCTGGCAAGGTTCTCTCAAACGGTTGTGCTAACTCAAAAGGTTAGCACAAAATTTGTATTTATACATTGTTTGGAGGTTTTATAAATGTCCTCATAATGTTGGGAGAAAACGTTCGTAGAACAACATTCTTAGAACATCCTATAAACATTTAGGGCCCTATCATACACGACGACGCAAGTGTTTTTTGCAAGTTTCAGCCTGACGCAGTTTTCATTTTCACGTCCTGCGCCATGTTGTTTAATTTGTTAAAGATCATTTATTTATTTATTTGATTGGTTGTTTTTGTTTTTTATTGGTATTGATCAAGTTAACTTTTGACTGTTATTTGAGGGGTGTTGTTTAAAACCCTTTTATGTTGAAAGACAGAAAAAGTAAGACTCTGTAACATTTTTTTGTTTTGTTGTATGTAACAGGTGGGTTAGTTATGCTGTCCTGGGTTTATTTTGACAGGCCTACTCTTGTCTGGCACCCGAACGATTTGATTTAAAACAAGTTATTTAATTATTGATTTAAATTGTTTTTTGGGGGGGACCGATTTCCCTTGAAGAATATCTGGACATTTACATTCATGTTCTTTGCAGACCCTTTCTCAAAAACAAGAAACAATGCATACAGTGCCCTAAAAACACTAGTCTGTAATAATATTGTTTTTGTAATTATTTGTTTCTCATTTCTCCCCTGTTTAGGTTGGCACACTGTAAGCTCACCGATCAGTGCTGTGAAATTGTGTCTTCAGTTCTACAGTCATCAAACTCCTCCCTGAGAGAGCTTGACCTGAGTAATAATGACCTGCAGGATTCAGGAGTGAAGCTGCTCTGTGCTGGACTGGAGAGTCTAAACTGTCAACTCAACATGCTGAGGTACTTGAGGTTCTGTGAAAGATAACTACACAAGGACATATCAGGACAAACTTATTCTGAAATGCTTTATTTTAAAAAAAGTTCACGAGACGTAGAGGCAGAAAGCACACCCTGTTAATTTTCTTTATTTTACAAAAGCACAACGTTTTGTTTTGATTGCAAGTAGACACATACAAAAGTAGACATCTCACAGATTCTTTTTTCATATTTATTAAGTCTGTATGACCATAAATGGAGTATTTTAAGTCTATTCAGCTGCTATGTGGAAAAAATTGCGCAAATTGCGCCGGTGCGATTGCCGACCCCAGAGGGTTAAATAGTTTTTTTGGTGAGACCGATTTCCCTTGAAATATAGGGCCTTTACATTCATGTTCTTTGCAGACCCTTTCTCAAAAAGATGAGACAATGCATACTGTGCCCTAAAAACACCCGTCTGTATTAATAATATTGTTTTTGTAATGATTTGTTTCTCATTTCTCCCCTGTTTAGTGTTGTCAACACTCTGGAAAAAATAGGTAGAAACAGTTAGAAATACCTCCTTAAAGCAACAACTGCACATTCACTTTTTTATAGTCTGTTTATGTAAAAAAATAGAATGTTTTCTAATGTAAAAATAAATAACTTGCTCATGATAAATTATATCCTTGGATGTATTAAGTCCCTCAAAATAAAACCGAAACCACATGTTTGCTCTTTTTCTGAGGTAAAGTCTTTTCTCAATTTCTCAATTCTTAAAATTATTTCTCAATGCATCCCAAATTGTCTAATGTGGACATGTAAATCTACTGTTGCTGAAACCCTGTTACTACCAACTGACGTGTTTGCACGGGTTCACTGCTTATGTATTTCTATGCATGTGTGAAAGAGAACCAAGAAAAAAAGTAGTGGTGACTGAAAGTAACGGGGAGTGAAAATGTTGTTCAACAATTGTTTATTTCTTAATTTGATCATTTTTTATTTCTTTGATTGTTTTTATTTATTTATTGGTATTGATTGGTATTCATTTGAGGGGTGTTTAAACCCTTTTATGTTGAAAGAAATAAAAAGTCAGACTTTGTGAACATTTCTGGTTTTGATGTATGTAACAGGTGGTTTACTTGTGCTATCCTGGGTTTATTTTGACGGGCCTACTCCTGTCTGGTACCTGAACGATTTGATTTAAAACAAGTTATTTAATTATTTATTTAAATTGTTTTTTTTGGGGGGACTGATTTCCCTTGAAGTATATTGGTACATTTGCATTCATATTCTTTGCAGACCCTTTCTCAAAAACAAGAAACAATGCATACAGTGCCCTAAAACACTAGGCTGTAATAATATTGTTTTTGTAATGATTTGTTTCTCATTTCTCCCCTGTTTAGTGTTGTCAACACTCTGGAAAAAATAGGTAGAAACAGTTAGAAATACCTCCTTAAAGCAACAACTGCACATTCACTTTTTTATAGTCTGTTTATGTAAAAAAATAGAATGTTTTCTAATGTAAAAATAAATAACTTGCTCATGATAAATTATATCCTTGGATGTATTAAGTCCCTCAAAATAAAACCGAAACCACATGTTTGCTCTTTTTCTGAGGTAAATTATTTTCTCAATTTCTCAATTCTTAAAATTATTTCCTCCAAATGCATCCCAAATTGTCTAATGTGGACATGTAAATCTACTGTTGTTGAAACCCTGTTACTACCAACTGACGTGTTTGCACGGGTTCACTGCTTATGTATTTCTATGCATGTGTGAAAGAGAACCAAGAAAAAAAAGTAGTGGTGACTGAAAGTAACGGGGAGTGAAAATGTTGTTCAACGATTGTTTATTTCTTAATTTGATAATTTTTTATTTTTTTATTTCTTTGATTGTTTTTATTTATTTATTGGTATTGATTGGTATTCATTTGAGGGGTGTTTAAACCCTTTTATGTTGAAAGAAATAAAAAGTCAGACTTTGTGAACATTTCTGGTTTTGATGTATGTAACAGGTGGTTTACTTGTGCTATCCTGGGTTTATTTTGACGGGCTTACTCCTGTCTGGTACCCGAACGATTTGATTTAAAACAAGTTATTTAATTATTTATTTAAATTGTTTTTTTGGGGGGACTGATTTCCCTTGAAGTATATTGGTACATTTGCATTCATATTCTTTGCAGACCCTTTCTCAAAAACAAGAAACAATGCATACAGTGCCCTAAAACACTAGTCTGTAATAATATTGTTTTTGTAATGATTTGTTTCTCATTTCTCCCCTGTTTAGGCTGGCACACTGTAAGCTCACCGATCAGTGCTGTGAAAAGATGTCTTCAGTTCTACAGTCATCAAACTTCTCCTTGAGAGAGCTGGACCTGAGTAATAATGACCTGCAGGATTCAGGAGTGAAGCTGCTCTGTGCTGGACTTGAGAGTCTAAACTGTCAACTCAACATGCTGAGGTACTTGAGGTTCTGTGAAAGATAACTACACAAGGACATATCGTGACAAACTTATTCTGAAATGCTTTATTTTAAAAAAAGTTCACGAGACGTAGAGGCAGAAAGCACACCCTGTTAATTTTCTTTATTTTACAAAAGCACAACGTTTTGTTTTGATTGTAAGTAGACACATACAAAAGTAGACATCTCACAGATTCTTTTTTTCATATTTATTATGTCTGTATGATCATAAATGGAGTATTTTAAGTCTATTCAGCTGCTATGTGGAAAAAATTGCCCAAATTGCGCCGGTGCGATTGCCGACCCCAGAGGGTTAATAGTTTTTTTGGTGAGACCGATTTCCCTTGAAATATAGGGCCTTTACATTCATGTTCTTCGCAGACCCTTTCTCAAAAAGATGAGACAATGCATACTGTGCCCTAAAAACACCCGTCTGTATTAATAATATTGTTTTTGTAATGATTTGTTTCTCATTTCTCCCCTGTTTAGTGTTGTCAACACTCTGGAAAAAATAGGTAGAAACAGTTAGAAATACCTCCTTAAAGCAACAACTGCATAACTACACAAGGACATATCGTGGCAAACTTATTCTGAAATTATTCTTATTCAAGGATTATTTCTCACCGCATCCCAAAATTAAAATAAATTAATCTGATCATTCTGGTGAAACTTTTTTGAGTTGATGTGGGTGTTGACTGTTTGCATAAATTGCCTCAGATCATTACCATTTGAATAGCGTGCGCTGTCTGTAGGCATGTTCACATTACCAGGAAGCTGACCCGAGAGACGGGTACATCTCTCTCTCTCTTATACAGATTATATAAACAGAGAATATTTGTTTTCGTTTTGAATAGGATAATGTATCCTATGTATCTATAGATATATTGCTCCTGTTTATGTGACAAATATTCGCTGAATTTTGTTTCATTTTTGTGACGCACTGCAGAAAAAAGTTCACAGAGATGGCAGAAAACATCCTGTTTTTTTTGTTGTTGTTTTTTATTGCAAATGGACACAAATGAAAGTTAACTTTTTACAGTTTTGAATGAGGTATTGCTGTATAACCGTATTACCATAAATCACATAAATTTGTATTTTAAGTCGTTTGTTGCTATGTGAAAAAATCCACCAAAAGGTGCCGGTATGTCTGTCGACCCCAGAGGGTTAATTCTTTTAGATTTTATTGGTAAAAATAATGTTTTTTTTATTTTGAAATTATAACTTACAATTAGGTCCTTAAGATAATTTGTAGCTGATAATTTGCACATTTTACAACACTGTGATTTCATTGAAATCAATCAGAGGCCACCAGTAGATGAAGCACACTAACATGGTCACTTTCTGTTGTTGTAGATTATCTGGCTGTTTGGTGACAGAGGAAGGTTGTGCTGCTCTGGCATCAGCTCTGAGTTCAAACCCTTCACACCTGAGAGAGCTGGACCTGAGCTACAATCACCCAGGAGAATCAGGACTGAAGCTGCTCTCTGATGCTCTTCACCATCTGGACAAACTCAAGTATGTTAAGTAATACAACAATAATCCTGTCTAGTGTGATTGGTTTTGTTTTTTTAAAGGGTTAGTTTACCAAAAAAAAGGAAAATTCTGTAATTTACTCACCCTCATATCGTTTCAAACCCGTACGACTTTCATTCATTTTCAGAGCAGAAATTAAGATTTATTTTTTTTAATCTGAGATATTGCTGTCCCTCCATTGACAGTGCTACCACTTCAACGCTTCAAAAAGTTAATCAAGAGATTGTGAAACTGATGTATTTGAATTTAGTTTAATCCAAATTTTCTGAAGAGACATGATCGCTTTATATGATTAACAGATTTAATTGATTATTTTTATTCACATATAAACATTCATCTAGGCACACCTCAGTTATGCTAAACGGAAGCTCAAACATGTTTGCTTGATGTGTGAGAACCAATTAGGGTTATTCTTGTGTTACGCAGCACGTTTGAGCTTCCACAAGAACCAATGAGGTTCAGTCTTGTGTGTTACGCAGCACATTGAGCTTCAGCAAGAACCAATGAGGTTTATTCTTGTGTGTTATGCATCACTTTTGAGCTTCTGCAAGAACAAATAAGGTTCAAGAATATGTGAAATAAGCAATAGATCTAAGGTCATAGAATTAAAATATTGTTTTAATGAAGGTGCACAACTTTAACATAAAGACACTGTAGACATCTATGTTTAGAACGAAGATGGAGAATAAATTGAAAGTGAGTGTGTAGAAACTGGGATAGAAAATAGCATAGTTCCTGTTTATACAGCACTTTATACATTTTTTGGTTTAAAACCACAAATATCCTAACTTTTATCTATAGGCTGTCTGTAATTGAGACATTTATTCAAGAAATTCATTACAAAGAAAGACGTACAATACAGATAAATTTTATGTCGGAGTGGGATTTGAGCGAAGGTAGTTTTACTAGTTGTTTTTTTAGTGGATCGTTCGCTTGGGCCGTGACCGATTGAGCGAGCGCACTGGCAGAGTGTAATATTGAGCGGAGCGAGACACCGCTTAACTCACATGCTGTGTAACAAGGTTATATGTTATGGGAAGAACCGGCGAACAATCATCAGATTTTAATAAGATAAATAAACAAATACAAAAGCTAAAGTAAAGACGGCAGTCCCTCACGGTCGACTGGCGCCACCCATAATAAAACAAAGCATCAAATAAAATCCAGGCCTGGCCTCTCTCGATCTCCACTGTCGTCGTTCCTCCTTTTATGCTTCCGTTCGCCCCGTGAGCGATACGAGACCGGTGCGTCGCGCAGGTGTCGCTCATTAGTAATCAAGCCACTGGCCTCGCACCATTCTCTCACGGCCGTCGGCCCTCGTCCTGCTCGCCACACTGAGGTTTTTCAGGGAATTGAATCACTGTTTTACGGCTGATCAAATTAATGGACCAGTGATCAATTTAATGGGCCATAACTGGGTATTAATTGCTCTGGATATTAATAACCTAAGTATAGTAAACTACCAATAATTAACCAATGATTTCATTCACACTGTGAGCAGGAGCGCCGCGCCAGCAGCAGTGAAGCGGGTCCAGTAAAGCGCAGAGGCTATTTTTGCTGCGCTGCTCACGCTCAATTAAAGTGAAAGCACACTTTTGATGGAGAAAATAAATATTGTAACGTCTGAAGAATGACAGACAAGACCGGCTGCAAAAATAAAACGGCAATTTCACAACAATTATAAAGAGTCTGTACGCTACAATATGATTTCCCACAAAAACTGCTCAAAATGCACAGAATAAGCTTGTCTAATGTGTTTTAACAAGAACTGGAGTATGTCAGAAAATAAAATTAAGAATTAAAAATATTTATAGAAGATTTACCCATTTAAACTTGTTTTTAATTTGTCAGTTTGGATGAAAGTATGGTGTATTATAAAAAACTAAAGTAAATTAGCCCAAAAATATTCAATTCAATTCAATTGTATTTGTATAGCGCTTTTCACAATACATATTGTTTCAAAGCAGCTTTACAGAAAATGCATTTCAGAAATGTACATACAAAAATAAACAGTTAGTTAATCATACATTTAGGGCATAACATATCGCCGGCGTTGGGTCGTCTCTTCACAGGCGTTGGGGCATCTGAAGTCTCCATGAGAGGCTGGATACATAACTGGAGCTGACGAACTCTATTTGAGGCCTGTCCCGAGATAACAACAAAAAAAGGGCAGATGGGAAATAATTAGCGTAGCTGCTGTTCATAATATGAATGCATTTGATCTGATTTAACTGTAGTATAAAAGGTATGAGATGCATTATGTGAATGCTTGGCTAAAGAGATGAGTCTTTAATCTAGTTTTAAACTGGGAGAGCGAGTCTGAGCCTCGGACAATATCAGGAAGGCTATTCCAGAGTTTAGGAGCTAGATGAGAAAACGCCCTCCCTCCTTTAGTGGACTTAGTTATCCTAGGTACGACCAGAAGCATCGAATTTAGTGATCTTAAAGAGCGCAATGGATTGTAGGGCGATAGAAGATCCCTTAAATACACAGGAGCTAAACCATTTAGGGCTTTATAGGTCAGTAGCAATACTTTGTAATTGATACGGAACTTAATAGGTAACCAGTGTAGAGATGATAAAATTGGTGTTATATGATCATATTTTCTTGACCTAGTAAGAACTCTAGCAGCTGCATTTTGGACTAACTGTAGCTTGTTTACGGAGGATGCAGGACAACCAGCTAATAGAGCATTACAGTAATCTAGTCTCGAGGTCATGAATGCATGAACTAACTTTTCTGCATCAGAAACAGAGAGCATGTTACGTAGCTTAGCAATGTTTCTAAGGTGGAAAAAGGCTGTTCTTGTGACATTTGAAATATGATTTTCAAAAGACAAGTTGTGGTCTATTATAACACCCAGATCTTTTACTGTAGAGGATAAGGTAGCAGGACGTCCTTCTAGATTAAGGTTGTATTGTAAGAGGTTTTGTGGGCAGTTTTTTGGACCAATCAGTAATACCTCCGTTTTATCCGAATTTAATAGAAGAAAATTACACGTCATCTAATATTTTATATCTTTAACACACTCTGTCATTTTAGATAATTTAGTGTTATCATCTGGTCGTGATGAAATATATAATTGAGTGTCATCAGCATAACAGTGGAAACTTATTCCATTTTTTCTTATAATATTACCAAGTGGCAGCATATAAATTGAGAATAGCAGAGGGCCTAATACAGATCCTTGCGGCACTCCATAATTTACTGATGTTATCTTTGATTTTTCCCCATTTAAATGGACAAATTGGTAACGGTCTGATAGGTACGATCTAAACCAGCTTAATGCCTGTCCCTGAACACCAGTGTAATTTTGAAGTCGATCTAAGAGTATTTTATGATCTATAGTGTCGAACGCAGCACTAAGATCGAGTAAAACTAATATTGAGATACAGCCTTGGTCAGAAGCTAAAAGTAAATCATTTGTAATTTTAACGAGTGCAGTTTCTGTGCTATGGTGCGGCCAGAATCCTGACTGAAATTTTTCATAGATATCGTTTTCTTGCAAGAAAGAGCACAATTGAGCGGACACAACTTTTTCTAGTATTTTAGACATAAATGGAAGATTTGAAATGGGTCTGTAATTTGCTAGGTTATTTGTATCTAATTGTGGTTTCTTAATAAGAGGTTTTATAACTGCCAGCTTGAAGATTTTTGGAACGTGACCTAAAGATAGAGACGAGTTAATAATATTGAGAAGAGGCTCTTCCACTACAGGTAACACTTCTTTCAGTAGTTTAGTGGGTATTGGATCTAATAAACATGTTGTTGGTTTAGATGCAGTGATAAGTTTATTTAGCTCTTCCTGTCCTATAGTTGTAAAGCGCTGTAGTTGTTGTTGAGGGGCGATAATTGAGGCTGAATCATAAGATGCTGTCAAAGATTGTACATTTACAATTGTGTTTCTGATGCTTTCTATTTTCTCAGTGAAGAAATTCATGAAATTATTACTACTAAGATGTAACGGGATATTTTGTTCAGGTGACGTCTGTTTATTTGTTAGTCTAGCCACAGTGTTAAATAAAAACCTTGGATTATTTTGGTTATTTTCTATTAGTTTGCGGAGATGCTCAGCCCTGGCTGCTTTTAGAGCCTTTTTATAACGTGACATACTGTCTTTCCACGCAATTCTAAAGACCTCTAAGTTAGTTTGTTTCCATTTGCGCTCTAAGTTACGAGTTTCTCTCTTGATAACATGCGTAGCACTGTTGTACCATGGTGCTTTCGTTTTCTCTCTAACCTTTTTTTAATCTAATTGGTGCAACAATTTCTAATGTACTAGAGAAAATGGTGCTCATACTGCTAGTCATTTCCTCTAGTTCACCTGTTAGTTTGGGTTCACTGAGGAGCTGAGATAGATCAGGTAAGCTATTCAAGAATCTATCTATAGTAGTTGAAAGGATTGTTCTGCCTGGTCGATAACGCGGCGCAACATGACACATTTCAGCCGTACGTAGTATGCAAGTTACCATGTAATGATCAGTGACCTCATCACTTTGCGGTAGGGCTGTCACTTTTGAGAAAAATCAAATTCGAACGGATATCAAATACCAGCCTATGTATTCGAATATATTCGAATATCTATTCCCCCCCCCCCCCCCCCGCGCGCGTGCCAAAAAAAAAAAAAACGTCAATCGAAACTTTACTAACAGTTTGACAGTCATAAACAGGACTCCCAAAATTACACTTATAGGACTCATATCTGCAAATAAACCTTGCCTTTACATGTACATCTGCACGGTGCCAACCGGTTGTGCAGGAAAGTATGCAGTCATACGATGTTGGACGCCTGGCGATGCTCTGGCCGTCTGCTGCGTTTCTGGGGCTGTTTAAACCTGGCCACTTCATGCGTTTTCTCAGATCGGATAGCTATCAAAACGATTCCATTTACACCTGGTCACATAGGCCTAAATGTGGTTTAAACCGGATATAAATCCGATCTTCAATTCCCGCGCTATATGCAGATTTAATGGATTTAATGTCACCGAAAGCAACATATGAGCTGCATTTTATTGATCATCAGCTAACATCAAAGACTGCAATAAGAGAGAGCGGCAGCCCTGGTAAGATCATTTCGTTTCTTTACTTTTAATGAAGATTATTATTATTGTGTGTTAAAGCGTCTGCGACTTACTTTCACTTTGATTTGCGATAGTTTGCACATTGGCTTGGCGCTTGATGAATAGATCATCTGCGGTGATGCGTGTTGCAGCGCGCCGTCATATCGGACTATAACATAGGAGCCTGTAACACGTTTTTTTAAAATAACACCCTTTCAAAATAACACGCTTTTTTAAAATAAAAAGCAAACGGTCTTATCATAGACTGTAAAAAATGCGCTAGACATGGCACTTTAAAAACCGAATAGTTTATTTGAAGTTCGATTACGGTTATTTCACATCATGTTCGAATGCATATTCGAATATCGAATAAAAAGTGACAGCCCTACTTTGCGGTATAATATCTATATCGGTTGGATCGGTTCCATATGATATAATTAAATCTAGAGTATGATTAAGATGATGAGTGGGACCACTAACGTTTTGCTTGACCCCAAAGGAGTATAATAAATCTGTGAACGCAGCCCCTAACGCATAATTTGTGTTATCAACGTGTATGTTAAAACCAGGGAAGCTCGCGTCCTGTGCAGAGAAATACACGGCGTATAAGAGAACGGAGTCGAAAAGTTACTAACCACTGACTTTTGAGGATCGGCGCGTGATACTTCAAGCGCTGATTGTCGGTCTCGCAGCTCGGCCTGCCTCCCCAGCAGATCACGGATCTGCTTCTCCACAGACTCCAGCTCCAGCCGCACCGAATACAGCTCAAACGTGTCCTCACCTGCACTCAGAGGTAGACACACATCCGATATCAGTGCCGTCGCAGGTAGGGTGCGAGGCCCTGTGCGAACTTGAAATGCGAGGCCCTGCTCTAGTTTCATTTTCCATCTATGAAGAACCACCACCATTAATGCATGCATGAAGGTGGTGGTCCTTCATAGACGGAAAATGAAACTTATACTTATAAAAGACATGTTCGGTAATGTTTTAAGTTTATTGGAAACCCCAA